>JANHFX010016467.1:0-20635 GCA_027560015.1 Chloroceryle amazona
GCGCGGCTGTGGCTCAGGGACAGCACAAAAATAGGCTGTGCAGACAGACTGACTTTCTGCAGCAGCGATAGTGGGTCTATGGAGATAAGGCTTCCTACAGTTTATCGTGCTGCTTTCAATTAGAAGTCTGTCAGAAAAATACAGTCAGAGAAACCAACTGTAGCAAAAATCTGTAAGCGTCTGTAGGTGTTGAAATAGGGGGTAGCATGGAAAATGGAAATCCCCAGAGATGGCGTGCCAGACCCAAAGGCAATGACAAATATTTTCCTTTCAAAATAATGCATAGGAATACCTTGAGCTATTTGCAATGAAAAAATTATTCTGCACATTTAACGCCTTTTCTCTCCATGATTTCTTTACAACTAGACTCAACTGTTTATGATTTCCCTTCTTAAAGTAGTCCATGAATGTTTTATATGAACGCATTTCATGCTCTGTGTGTGCTCTTGAATATTATATGGCTTTAGCCTTGAGTGTTTGCTTGTCCTGATCTGTTCCATGTTCTGCCATTGCTCATCTAAACAACAGAAGTTATTTTTCTTCCGTACTATACGAGTGAGCCTGCACAGATGGGAAGATCATTTGTTATTAGTTTGCTGAGAACATAGAAGTGACCACGTAAGAGATCCACATTTCAGATAAGAGGGGATGCATTTATTTCTCCAACATTTTTATGCTGTTATGAACCTGTTATGCGAAGAAATCAAAGCACTCCTTGTATTAAATTCTCACCTATTTCTGGTGATTACTACCTACAATTTACAACTGAAAAACATGAAAGAAAGACAACACTGGTGATTTCCTTCATCTTCTATGTAAGTCAAGGCAAAACAAAGAACTGAAGACTTTTTTCTCTGCAATAAAGTCTTCATTAGTAGTGAAGCCCCAACTTGTTTTTCCAAAACATCATCATCTGATCATGACTGAAAGAACACAATCAGAAACTGGGGGGCTTGATTTAAGCTTTTCTGTTCCTATAGCTGAATGTCTATAGTGAGATTTAGAGGCAGATGAAGAAATGAACCCTCTGCTTGCTGAATGCACCGAGTGCTTACCTCATCTGCTTTTCTGGAGGAGATAATAATAATGCCTGTCTGTCTGTCTGTCCGTCTTCTGGTGCTGGTATAGGCTCTTCATTTCCACTTTCTTCAGAAGTAATTTCTTTGCTCATATTTCACTAATTGAATATGTTCTATAGATCAATTTTCATTACATTGCATTTCTGCCTCACTGGTTATGAGGAATGAGCCATGAACTGTAGAACATATCTCATCCTGGCCAGGGGACATAATCAAAGAGATGGTTAAATCTGCTTCCTATACAGTCTGATAATTTTGAGCAATAATATCCTTTTTTTTTCCCTCTCTCCCTTCTGACCCTTGTGAATATGACTTATTAATCAGAGCTTCAAATGAAAGAGGAGGGGGAAAATAAAACTACATAGAGTACCATAATGTGGCTCAAATTAACAGCTTCATTCAGCGATTCTTTCTTGGGTTCAGAACTGTAGTAGAATAAATTACACTCTTAGTCTTTTAATTAGAATTTTTTTAGTTTGAGTCATGCGAAGTGGCACTTGATAATATAAAGCTACAAATGCGACACTTAGCAGAGGGAGATCCTGAGCAATCTGTAAAAATCTGCCAAGGATCATTAGCTGGTTCTTGGTTTTTTTGAAGAAAAATATGTTGAGAAAGAGCTACTTTTTTATAATGCTGTCAGAGTCTTATCTGAAAATCAGAGATTGCACCAAAACAATGGTGTAATCTATTGTACTTCACGATTATCAGAAAACAGCTGTGAACATGTTTATTATCTGTGCTCTATTTTGGACCTACTGGCATATCAAAGTCTTGGTTCACTATGCAAGATAGACCAAGTATTCCAAATCACTGAAAAATCATTATATTGATCTGCTATCTGTAAGTTTTAAGTTCTTTTTACTGAAGTCTGGGAATTAGGCATAGACATTTCAAAGTTTAAAAGCCCTGAGTACTAAAATGTCATCGTTTTTTTTTCCCCTCTTACTGAAAGTTAATAGATCACAAGAACAGATACCTTGGATCAGATTCAAGGTCCAGCTAGCCCAGGATCCTGTCTCTGGCAGTGAAAGTATTACCTACTTTGGGAAGAATATAAAAATAGGCAGCAATGTAGTGACATTCTCTTAATATAGTTACCAGCCCTCTGTGACCACAGCTCAGGGAATGCCTGCACCAGAGACAGCATCTTGGTGTTCCCAGTCCCTGAGGATTTTTCTTCCATTAATGTATTTATTCAATTTTAACTCTTTTAAACCCTTTAGTTCCATAACATCCTGTGGCAGTGAGAACCACAGCTTCAATACCTGTTGTGCGACCAACAGATCTGTTCCTGCATCTCTTCTCAATCTGCCGTCTAGAACCTGGATGTTTTACCCCAAAATCCTTTGTTCTGGGGAAGAGAAAACAATCACTCCCAGATGACCTTTTCCATGCTGGTCAGGACTTAATGAGGTCTGTCATAACCCCTCATTGCCCTTTCTGCTGGCTGCAGAGCACCAGTCTATCTGTCACTCCTTGAACTGAAGTGTTACCACATCTTTGGTCTGCCTGGTTGCCTTTCTGTGTAGCTCTCCCTCGGCTGCTATATTCTTCTAGCAGTGAGTGGGGGAGAGAACCCAGGCCCAGATGCACCATGGATTTATATGTGTTATGGCACAGTGATAAAGAGCATAATGATGTGAAACATGGTGAAATAGCAAGATTAGCAACACTGATAGTGAAAGCAGCACTGCTGACCCAGTAGCAATATAGAACACACAAAACCTAGTTTAGGTAATGTTGTACAAGCTTTTTAATCACATTTGCAACTTCTCTTCCATGAATTAAAAAGGATGCACTTGTTTTTGAGTCATTACAGAAGTTTCAAGTCTTATGGAATTTAGGAAAATATTATCAGCTCCAGTCTGATATGTCAATTTTAGATCAACCTCTCTACTCATCTTCCACCTATGGTTTCAGCCTCAATTTTTGCTTTCAGCTCCTCAAACTTTGGGAATATTTTCAAGCTTCTAAATGAAATATTTCTGGTTTTACCTCAGCATAAATAATTTCAATTCAAATTGAAGTACTATAAAAATCGGAAAAAATACAGATTCTCTTTTCTGTTTTTAATAACTTTTCAGCATATCTGTAGAGCTGCAGTTCTTCTATGCCAAAAGCTGCAATTTATCATGGAATAGCTCCAGTTACTGGAAAGGGTTTTGAGTGTTTTTGTAGAACTGATGTGTGAGTGATTTAAATCAACCTAGAGACCTATCACTGCCCAGCAGTGTTCATTCTGTGCAGGCGGTGGGCAAAGTCAGGGCTAAGTTAGCGCTGTGGAGAGGAGTGCTCTGGAACTACGCAAAATAGAGCCTTGCAGAAATTTTTGAATGGGTGTCCTCAGGTTAAATATGTGCAAATCTTCTCCAGAGCTACTACCTGCTTCATAATTCATGGCTCATGCGGGACACATGCTCCACAAGTTATGCTTTGTGTATCCAGGAGTAGAAATCAGTCCTGGGGTCACTATGCCAGAGGTGCTCTCCAAAGAAAGCAAATTGCAAACCCTTGAAATTGCACACAATGTTTTCTTCTTCCACATCACCTCAGGTTAGCATAGGTGCCAACATCCCTAGTTTCCAGTTCTGGAATGAGTGGAGAACAGCATTGCATGCAGCGGAATAGAGAGACCCAGAGCTTGGTGCTGCAGAGGGTGATGTGCCGCAACCCTGTGTGGCTCCTGTATGTCCTCGTTGGACCACAAAGGCAGCCAGTCGGGGCCCTAGCAGGGTTGTGAAGTGACTGTCCTTGGGACATGGGGTTGGTTGATCTGCAGAGGGGACGATCCCAACCCCACAATGAAATACCAGCCCATTTTTGCCTTTAGGGTCTTGCTGCTGTGTCAGCAACACCTCCTAATCACGAGGTGCACGCAGCAGCCCGATGATGATGCATACAGATATGACTTATACTTCTGCCTTGAGCTGTTGTCTGCTGGAGGCACACAGAGAGCTGGAGGGCAAAGGGAACACGATTGTGTGTGCAAAGGACAGATAGCCTGCTCCAGCCCAAACACAACTACTCAGGCCAGGACAAATCCTATCTTCCTTACAGTATTTGCTCTTCAACTCACAAAGGCGGAAGAAACTGACTTTTGTGGACAGCTGATTTTTAAAACATAGTAGTGCTAGATGGGGAGAAGTGTTTGAGAGGTTTTTATTGGGGGGAGGGGGATGGTGTTTGTTTTTGTGTGTGTTTTTGTTTGGTTTGGTTTTTGTTTTGTTTTTGGTTTGGTTTGGGTTTTTTTTGTTTGTGGTTGGGGTTTTACTTATTTATTTCCTCCAAATCATGGAACAGTAAAAAGCAATAGTTATGGTTATTGTTTATCTTTCCATGGAGCCTCGTAACTATCAGTGCATCTTCAGTGCAAAAGCCTGTGGGTACTATTTGCTTAACTAAACCATTACAAACAGCCACTTTCTGGACAATTTGTAACAGAAATATCTGTGTCGTTTCTTCCTCCTACCACTGCTACTCCTGGCTTTGCTCCCAGACAACTTTCCTCTTCAAGGCAAAAAATGTCCTTTATTACAAGTCAAAAGAAACAGATCCCAATAATTTGAAAAAATGTTTGCTATGTTATTTTTTTTTCCTGCCTAGTTTGAGACTGTGATGAATATTCTGTGTCTACTACAGCTATGCTCACTTTCAAACTTCCAGCCCAACAAACAATACCACAAAAGAGTTGTATTTCTTTCCCTGAAAATGAATAAAGCCAGAATGATGGTTCTAAGAAGCAAGATTAATCTTGCTTTCCCTATTACCATCATAAGAACTTGGAGACTCTTTGAGAATACAAGACAATCTATTTATGTGTGCCAAATACTAACAAAATTCTGGAGTTATCATAGAATCACAGAATGGTGGGGGTTAGAAGAGGCCCCTGGAGAACATAAAGTCCAACCCCCCTGCCAATGCAGGGAGTTCTTTAGGTGTCTCCTTTAGTTTCAGGATGTTAGACAACTAATTTTTTTTTTTTTAAGTAAGCTTAGAAAGACTTTGGGAAATAAGTTCTTAGTTCTAGGAACTAAGTTCTTACTTCTAGGTACTTAGCTCTTGTTGAAACTGCCATGTGTGCTATGACAATTCTCCTCAGCTCATTTGAAAAGCTCTGATCAGATTTTGCCCTTGGTAGTAGTTGGGAACTCCAGCCCCACAGTCAGTAAAAGTTGTGTTGCATGGGTTTAGCTCACTTCAGAAGTGATTTTATTTTTACAGGGACTCACCTGACTGTCCCCACTGGGCTTTGTTTCACACTGTGCAGCAAGTGCAGAAGCCACAAAATGGGTTCATTTTGGAAGAAACCAAAGCAGACAATGCAATGCATTTGCAAACACAAACATATTTAATGAATATCAGGTTCTAAAGCCCTTCAGTCCAGCACTTCCCTCTGCAAAGCCACTGCCTGGTCCTGTAAACAGAGCCAAAACTGTGCCAAAGAGACTGCCCTTTGCTAAACTGCATCCAAAATATTTAGCTCATTGCTAAATACAGTCCATGAAAATTTAAATACGTTGTTTCTGGAGTTAGTTACAGCAAAGTGCACATGGTGTGAAGAAGAGAAAGGTGACAATGGGGCAGGGCAAGGATACAGGACATATTTTCTTATCGCGGCTGATAAGGGAAGATGCTTTTAGCATCATCAGGGCACTGCAAGGCCAGAACTGATGGAATTTGCTCTTTGTAACACCCCAGACTTGCACTTTTCTGCATTTGTGATGGCATTTCAGAAGAACTCCTTTACACCCTATATAAACCAAACTGCATTTACCATCTCCTAGTAACCCATCTTTCTTCAGCAAACTCCACTACCTGTTTAAACATGACACTCCCTCACTGAAATCACTTCAGCTGCGCTGGTATCTGTGCTGTCTGTACTGCTGCACAAGTTTCCATCCTATATAAACAGCATGCTTGGGTTTTCAGTCAAACTCTGAAGATGTAACTTTGAACAGCAGTCATGATACAGACCTGTATTTCACTTCTTCTGCTATTAAGATGGTATAAATATTTAATTCTTTTATGTAAATGACAGCCAAGGAGCTTTCTAAGTTCAACAACAACTGTATTTGCTCGGGAGTCTGTTATTTCCTCCTTAGTTTCTTGTGTAAGTGTTCCTTACATACTACATTTAACTTAAAAATTTGCTGTCTTTGTGGGAGTGAAAGTGGCTTGTGGAGGAAGGTGCTGCTTATGCAAATTGCTCAGTCCTCAGGGAAAAGGTTTAGTCACTTGTCATTAGTTTCCTTCTTATCCACTGCAATGGATGAACAGTTACTTGTTCGAATATAAAATTTCAAAAGTGATATTTAATTAAAGCTCACCTTTTATACAGCAAAATCATTTGTGAACCACTCATAGAAAATCTACAGCCTGACAGGAAAACTGTGTTAATTTTTGTTCTTCTACTGTTAGTGACTACTACGAGACAAAGCCAAATGTGCGTATGTGGATAATGCGCAGAATTCATTTCATCGAGAACAAAGAAACACATGGTGGCAGGGTGAACAATGTAAGGGTTTTCAATGCTCTGCTGACTAGGATATTCAGCCCTCTGGACTCTTCCACCATTGTTAGTTTTATGCCTATAGATTCAATAAGACCTGATCCAGCTCTGTACACACAGCTCGTTTGCTTCTGACAGGGCTTGTTTCTATGGCAATGCTAAACCAGGAGATTTCTGATTACTCATACTTCCTTCTTTAGAAAAAAAACAATGTCAGATGCCATCAACTGAATCACTTTAACCCATGGTGCTAGGCAAGTGCATTACTTTGCATCTGGGTGTGGCAGTGGATTTTGCTGCTAGGATTACCCGAAGTGACCTCCACTTTACAGGAAGAAAAAATGTGTTGTTTTTTTTTTCAGATGAGGTGTTTCCTCACTTTACCCCTCATTTCATTGCTTCCGTTCCCAACAGTTACAGGAAGAATGGCACAGCCCTCTCCAGCATCTGTTACAGGGAGATGCGCACAATGTTTTCGGAGGAGAATTACCCTCCAAGTTGCAAAGGAAAACCACTGTAAAGGGAAAGTGTGTTCAACACGAGTTTCAGCTCAGCTTCCTAATTATTCCCTCAGGGAGCAGAATTTCTTCCAGTTGTAATCAGGCTAAGTCTGGCCCTTCAAAGCAGAAGATTTCCTGAATTTTACAGTTTGGGGGCCACCTGTAGAGGTGAAGAGACCTCATATTGCACATTGCCATTAGCAACGGCTTTGTCAGATCTTTGCTGCTTTCCCTGAGGCTATTCAGGAACTTCCCACGGTGCTGTAGGGGTACGGGGACAAACTTCACGCTCAGTTAAGTACTCTCTGTTTCCTCTGCTAGGTGCCACAGACAGTCTCTGCTCAGCCATCTGCTTCTGTCCCACAGCCATCACTACGATCCGACCACCAGGCAGGTGAAGTTTCCAAGGAAAGGAGATATTCAGCCTCACTGCTCCTCATTTTCTCAGCGTATTTCCCCTGATGATCACCTGGCAGATCCCAGCAGCTGGGGACTGTCCCCATCCACAGGGGGGCTATAATCTTCTGTCACTAAAAGAAAGAGACCTACCTCCTTTCCACACTATAACCACCTTCTAAACAACAGTCTGGTGCCAGACCATTCAGACTTTTGGATAATATTTCTCAGCTATTGATGACAAAGTTTAAATTAATTTCGAGAGGTTTGCTTCATTCCCTACTCGTGTAGGGACAATCCAATCCAGAAATACCCCTGGCATCAGGAAAGCAGCCACCAGCCTTGCAAAGAGCTTTCATACTTCACAGGCCTTGAAAGTTTTAACGTAGCAATTTCAGCAGAAAAGCAGTTTACTTAGCCAGGCTCCCACTGATGAAAACATCTTCCATTTAGTGAAAGAGAATACTCCCACATCCTGAAACTTTAATGTCAAAGGTGAATCAGAAGAGGCTGCCCAAGATGGACTTGGACATTCCTTTGGAAATTAGGGATATGGCAAACACTCAAGAAAGTGTTCTAGTCAGAAAAGCATTTAGATCTGGGCCTGATACAAGGTGCTTGCTTAGTAGCCTTCCCAAGAAGGATGTCAGTTAATAGGTATCATTGCATAACTCCTTGCAAAGAACTGGAATGTAGCATCTTTTTTTTTTTTTCAAATGTTGCCAATTTCCTTTAAATTAATACTTTTCTCACCACTATCTGACTACTTCAGAGTTCCAAAAAACTCCCCCCAAGGGAGAACCATTTTAAAAGGCCATACTTGGGTCTAACCTCACGATAGTACCCCTTAAATTAAATGCACTCTTAAAAATCATTAATTCATTCCAGTGATAGGGCATACCAGGGCCACAGCGAGGTTAGAGAAGAGGGATTGCTCTCCAGGGATGTTGGTAGAGTGGGCAAATATGTAGATAGAGCTAACAATCTAATTTTTAATGTTGGGACGATGCTGAGGCAATTACCACTTAACGCTGTCCTTCCCTGAGGCAACCAAGTTAGGAAAGGAGTGACAGGAGGACTGTGCCAAAAAGTCTTGCCTTGGCCCTACCAGAAATAATGCATTAGGCCAGCAGCAGAAGCAGATGATCATATCCTGTATGAGCCAGGAATTGCCCTATTCAGACCTACCTTTGAGCAACAGAACACAGAAGGTGATGCCCTTGAGTATGAATTTTCAGACTTACCCCCCTGATGATTTATATACTTCACTATAAAATGTTAAGAATGACAGCTGATATCTCACTTCTGTTCCACTCACACTATGTAAAATAGGCTGTGTGTATCCAGCCGAACAATTTCATAGCCCACTAATGTATTTGGGGGTTGTTTTCTCAAGGCATTGTTGAGGAAAAGACCTTCCATAAAAATACTGTGTGACATCTTTATCAGATTACTGTGTCAACACAGCACAGAGGAGAGTTCTCTCCCCATGCTCTGCTCTTCTCTGCTCGCTGTGGCTACTGTAAGAGAGCAGTAGAAGAGGCAGTGTGTGCAGATGAGCCCCTGTGCTCTTCACCGTGCCGTGCCCTGGGGGGCCCAGTGTTGTGTAAGGCTGCACGCTCCTAGCGTGATGGTGGACTCTGGGTTAAGAGGGAGATGGAAATTTACCATCTTACTGGGTTTCAGATGAACTCGTGTGTGCCAGGCATAGTCAATTCCTGCTGATTGCATCATGCCTCTTGGGTGGGAAGGTGTCCTGGTTTGGGTTTGGGCTCATTATCCCCAGCAGCTGCTGGTCCAGGCAATTGTGAAGGGCTGCAGCTGGGAGGGGCCACAGCCAGGATAAGCAACCCAACCAGCCACGGGAATAGTTGATGCCGTGCTGATGTTGTGCTCTCTATATAAGGGGAGGGCTGGCTGAGGGTAGGGGTGCTTGTTTTCAGCTTGTTCCTGTCTGTAGCTTCAGTTTGTGGCCAGAGCAGGGAAAGTTGCATTTTGAGTACAGGTAGAGCCTTGAGTTTTCTATCTCCTGCTTTGTCTATCACTTCATTAATGCTGTTGTTAATGTTTTTTTCTCTCTTTGTGTGCTTTTATTAAACTGCCCTTATCTCAACCTATGGGGTCTCACCTTTCTTCTTCCTCCCAATTCACCTTCCCATCCCATAGCAGTGGGTGTGGGGGGTGAAGTGGTGGGTGAGAATCTCTGTGGTGTTTAGCTGCCAACAGAGGTTAAGCCATGCTAGAAGGGGTCTGAGGTCAGAGCCCCAAACAACTTGAGGGCACTTGAGTTAAAAGTTAAAAAATCAATAAGCTTGTAAAAAACATGTAAAGAAATAAGTGATAGTAAGAAATGATGTTTTTTCTGAGGATTTCCTCAGACATTTCCAGATACCATATTGTAAGGTTTGACCAAATGCAGTATTTTGTGGGAAATGTGGTTTGGGAGGACAGCTGGTTGGGAAGTTAAAAAAAACAAACAACTGAAAAGCTTTAAGTCAGCAAAGATGGAAATTTTGCAAGGGGAGGGGGGAACCCAACACTTTCTTCCAACAGATTCTGCAAAACACCAATTTAACCTGTCTAAACGTGATGTTTAGGAAGTACTATTACTCATCCTCAGACAGATTTGAGTTTTATGTGTTCTGTGAACAAGGGCTGCTGCTCTACGTTATAATGGTGTCTGTTCATTTGAACTCTTTCCATTTGTTCTGATGGGAAACATATCACATGCTTTTGGCTACTGCAAAAAGTAGTCCCTATTCAGGAATGTCTTCCTGTAGTTAATGAAGTTGTAAATGAAGAAACAAGAGAAGCACCTGCAAGCGGGAAGGCTAAGTGTTCTAGGCAGATAGATGTACTTACACAGATGCTTCAGTGCACGTCGTTGCTAGAAGACTCAGCCACACGCTTTGCTTCTGCTGTGGGCTTGTGTAATGGGTAAGATCCAAATGCCTAACAGAAGAGCATCTAAATCAGTTCTGCATTAGAGAGATTGATGTCCCTTTTGTTCCTCCTTTAACTGCACTCACTGATGAAGATGATGCAGATAATTAATTATAGCTATGAAGAATGAAAGTGAAAGGGCTATATTCCCTCCTCAGCCATGACCTTGCAGTGGATTAATATTAACGAGGTTGCAGGGTCAAAGGAGTACGGGAGAAAGCCTTTGGTAATAAATTATACTGAGATTATGCCCTGTAACTGAACTGCAACTCTTCCATCAGTGACTGAAGATCAAGTGTAAAGAGTTGTCAAAAAATGGAAAGTCATTGTTTCTCCCTCCAAAGAAAGTGTGGCTGAAGATGGATGTGCTTCCCTAAGGCCCTGCAGGGCAGATTACTCAGCAGCCTTTTCTGTGCCAGGTCACAGCTGTATCTGTGGGTGCTTCTTTTACTGTGTTTGAAGGAAACCCAGGACCTAAGTGTGGTGCTTTGCCCCCTTCTTTGTCATCTTGAAGTCGTCTTCTGTTTTTTCACTTGTTAAACAGGAATCCGTACATGAGCTGCAGAGAAAGAGCCAGTGAGCATCCCGCTCAAAAACAGTTTTGGTAGGTAAAGCCAGTTGGCAGCCCACCCCACCACCAGCTGCTACCTCCAGCACCATTGGTGCAACATAGCAAATGAGTTACACAAAACCAGGCTGGCCACAAATATATTGTGATGCTGGGGAATGTGTATGACCCTGACTTCTCTCCACTGTGAGAAACAAAATCCACTGCAGAGACACTACAGCAAAAAGTGGTTGTTTCTGCAGCAATTGTCCTTACACTGGGGCTGGCATCAGATGCAAACGTGGGGAAATGTCTGAGGGAAGGAAGCCTGTGTCAGGATGTCTACAGAGAGGACAGCGTCGCTGTTACTGCAGATGATTGATGAATCCCTTCCATGGACCTCAGCATGAGTCTACTTTTAAAAGTCCTCATTTCTGGGTGTTTGGTACTTGAAGGCTCTGGGAGCCATCAGACCAGGCTGTTTCAGCTTGGAAAAGTCACAGGTGTGCAGGGTGACCCCCACTGCCCACTGTGACTAGGCATGATGGGTATGGAAGCGCAGCTTAGACCAAACACATCTCTTGCCTATGGTGCTGGGAGCTTCAAGCAGGAGAGAGGAACCAGCCAGCAATGGCCTGTAGCTAAATCTCCAGACCACAGACCTCCCGAGTCCTGTCTTGTGGGCATTTAGACTGGATGGGCTCAAAGATGACTGTCTCTGCTCTGTAGCCTCCCTCCTGCACAATGAAGATAACAGGTCCTGCACTGCTCAGGCACACGCTGATGACAAAATCAGCTACCAGAATCTCAGATACTGCTGTGCAGAGTTCCAGAGACCATACAAAAATAGCATATCTTTTGATCTTCAAACTCTGTTAAATGCAGCCTGCAGATGCAGTAAAATCCTCATATTGTTCTCTGGCCACAAAAATAGGTTTCTTGTCACTATGACACAAAGCGACAGGATTAGGACAAAATTCGGGAGTTTTCAGACACTGCCAAAAAAGCTAGAAAATTCTGTTGGCTTTGAGGGGCAGGTTTTTGAGGGGTTGGCCATTCTGCATGACTTGCGAATGCTAATATTTGGGATTATTTTTCCCCCCTCAAGAGGTGTCAATGAAAAGTAGCAGGACTTGTCCTTGCCCTTGCCCTCTGGGCCCAGTTTCAGAGTCTTAGCACCATCTCATCAACAGTGCAGAGCAATGCCAGTGATGTGGCACTGTCACTCGTGGTGAATCCCTCCATGCTTCAGCACTAACCTGGTCCCAAGGAGGGGCGTGGTCTCTGTTCCTGGGAAGGGGGAACAGTGGGAGACCCTGCGGGTGACCCCCATCACTGTCACCTGGCCAGGGCTGCCTCTTAACTGGGAGAACAGAGCTGCTGTACTGGGTCTGTGCATCCTCAGGGACGTGGGATCTCATAATCTGTGCAGCAGCAGAAGTCTCGCAAACACAGCAGAAGCTGGGTCTTAGCCCTTCTCCTTCGTACTGAACTGCTCAGAACTATTTCCTCCAACATGTGTGGAGTTACAGCAAATTCAAGTTATTTATTTAATAGCTCTGGAGCTTTTTGCCCCCTATTTTTAATTTTGTCTTCATTTAAATGTGACCTAACATAACACCCCGGGGGAATATCAGGTTGCATTAAAAGGGGAAGGGAAAGGTCTGCACCGTTTCTATTTTTCTCCAAGCCCCAGATGATAGATAACATTACAAAATAAAAAAAAAAAAGGAAAAAAAAACATCCTACACAGAGATCACCTCCCCCAGCGTTTGTGGCTACACGACACAGCTTAAAAACATAAAACACGAGACTCCACGTGGGCAGAACTTGACTAACAGTCCATCTGCGGAGCAGAGAACTCAAGATAGGGCCCTGACAGCTTCCTCGGCTGGCTCCGTTTCCGAGAGCAGGTGGGATGATTTTGGTGCAGGGGGCGATTTCTGAGAGCCGGTGGAAATCAGCATCTCCTGCTGCTGAGCGGGGTCCTGCGCTGAGCCCCGCGGGCGGCTGCCTGCGGAGCCGGGGAAGGGGGGTTCAGGGGGGGCAGCCCGTGAGGGGGTGCGATGCTGGAGCCTCTTCCCAGCCCCAGCGTCGTCCGACCGCCCTCGGGCGACAAGGCCGGGGAGCGGCGGGCTCGGGGGAAGCCGTGGGGGCTGCGCGACCGCCGGGGACCTTGCCGCGCCCGGGGCCGCCTGCGCTCCCTTAGGGGCCCGGGGGGGGGAAGGAGGGCGCAGAGCTTGACTTTGTGCCAAAGGGGAAGGGAAAAAGGGGAAAAGAAGGGAAAAAGAAAGGAAAAGAAAAAAATAAGGAAAGGAAAGGAAAAGAGAAAAGCGAAAAGGAAAGGGACGGGGGAGAGAAAAAAGTAACAGGGAAAAGAGAAAAGAAAATATTATTAAAATCTCTAATTCTAGAAATAGGAAATAATAAACATAACTTAAAATACTAATGCAGCCGGGCGTGGGAATGTGCACTCGCTTCCCCGTGCGAGGAGCCCTTGCCGGCCGGGATGCTCTCCCGGGGCAGGGGAGGACCCTGCCCGTGCCGTGCCGTGCCCGGAGCGGTTCCCGTGGCACCTCCCGCGCGGGGCGGAGCAGAGCGAGGCGGGCGGACAAAGCCGGGCTGTCAGCGGGGCCCGCGGGAGAAAGGAAAAGCGGCGGCAGCGGCGAGCGGAGCAGGTGAGGCGAGCAGCGGGGTTTGTGCCACGCTGGCACCGGGGAGTGGCCGGGTGGCTCCGGTGCACGGCGGGCGGCACCTCACGGGACGGGGCCGTGCCACGCATGGGCGGCCTTTCGCGGGGCGTGGGCGGCTTTGTGCTCCTCGGGCGAACGGATCACCCCCGCGGGGGGGGACGGGACGGGGGCCGCTCCGCGCAGCTCCTGACCCGTCCCTGCGGATCTGTTCACCCGTGGGCAGCTCGGGAGGCTGCAGCCAGAGGAGGACGGACGGCGTTGTGTAACACAGCCATCGCCTCTGCCTCCAAAAGTAGTTTGGGAAGGGAGCAAAGCGGTTACTCATCACTCCGTGGAAAAGGAAGTGAAATTTTAGCGCTGTGACGGTGCTGAAACAATCTCCTGACTCGAAGCGAGTCCGCTATCCTGTGGCAATTAAGCCAGGAAAATCTCAGGAGTATTACGATGAGGAGCATCACTAGAAAGTAATGAGTATTTAGAGGGCTTAAGGAGTAAGAAGCGAAGCATGTTTACGTGGTTGTTTTGTTGATGTGAATAGTTGAGAAACAAGAACTGTTGGCTGGCTCTGCCCTGCATTGTGTCAAAAGCAGAAAGGCTCTTTCTACGGCGTGAATTTAAAATTCTTGGGTACATACCCACTTTAAACGTCGCTCCCGAGTTGCAAGCATCCAAACCAGCTTCTGGTGACAGAGGCTTGAAAGGAGCTTTCCTTTGGCATGCTGCGCAGTAGGGAAGCTCCGTGATGGATAAATCCCATTCCAGAGAACGCACCTAAAAGCCTGATGATTCAGCTCGCTGCGTTCACCGACCAAGCGTGGCAGGTCGTGCGAGGAAGGACGCAGCACCACGGGCAGGTATTATCACTACCTGAAGCTGCAAGCATCCTCTGCAGTAGGAAATTATCATCAGTTTTTCATTTTAAACAGCTTCTTCTGATAATTCAAACAAACAACTCTCTGGTGCTTGCTGTGGTGAGTGAGTTATAGTCCTTTTTGTACTTTACTAGCTTCCCAAAGGGATATTTGCTTTTTATCTGTGGCCTCAAACTGTGTAGCAAATGAATTGAGGCTAATAATATAAGCCCATAATTTAACAGAGAGAGAAATCTAAAGCGGTAAAGAAGGTGAAAACTTTTTACAAGAAATACTGTAGCAATTTTGCTGTGTTTTCAGAGAAGATAAACATTGAGGCAGAGATGACATTTTAGAAGTGGGATAGCAGAACAGTGTTTCAAACAAATCATCGTTTAGAGCTTAAAGGTTATTTTGTAAAATGCACATGCTCTTTTAATAGACACTGTCTTTTGGAGTCAAATGAATGAACCATGTAAAAACTTCTGCAGGAGCACTATCACAGGGTAAACCTTTTAGTCAGGGTTCTGGTTGCTTTCATGAAGATCTAAGTATTTAGAAGTACCATCTCAAGGGTATGTGGAGATATATTTATTATTCATAATACGAATATTTATGAGCAACTGTACACGCTGTCACATCAGGATGCCCAGGTCATCATGCTCTCCAAATCCTTCGTGTACTCACACTCACTCTCTCTTCTCCCTGAGATACAGGTACTTCACCCAAAAGTGGGAAGACAGAAAGAGTGCAAAATGTCTTTGTCTCAAATGGAGTTGTCCACAACCACTGCTGAGATTCAATGGCTGCTCGTTAGTAAAGCCCTTGCAGTGAAAATCGTTCCCAAAGCAGAGGACAGGAGGGTTGTGAACCCTTCACTCACCTACTGCTGTAACCTGTGGGTGCAGTGTTTGAGTTACAAGAAGCTCTCTCTCTATCTTCCTTAAACACTCAAGATTCATGGTACTGCTGCTGCAATAGTGAAGTTTCATGTCCCTAGCAGAGGAGGCTGACTGAAATGCTGTATTATCTATTTAAATACAACCAAGGGCTTCAGAAATGACTAGCAGTTGAAAAATTTGACTTTTCCTGTGGGCAAGTGTGGTTTCCTTTAGTCTGCCTCAAATTCAGCCTAGTGCTTGGAGAAAGGGATCAGCTTAGTAAGAGAGGGAAGGAGCCAGAACAGCAGCATACAGGGCAGTTAATGTCATGTGGATTCAGTGCCTGTGAGATGTCTACACCTTTTGGAGATATTACAGAGACAGGAAATATTTTCTGTGAGCTCACTTTGTGGGGTGTGCCATGGTATAGCTTGGCCAATAGCTCTTTCATACTGTACAACACCTGCTGCTGACTATGGTTTGGTTGCTTGGGATGTCTTCTGCTTCTTTAAAACTTTTGGCAATTGGCTGCTTCCCAGGTACCTGTTCTTCAAGGTTAAGCCTTCCTGTAGTGTGCTTCTTCCTCTGAGAAGCAATAGGGACTCTTGTGCCACCACTTTTACTCCTTGTCCATAAGGGCAGTGGGGACAGCTCGCTCAGGAGGCCACAGAGTCTGTGTCAGAAATAACCCAGGCATGGATGGTGTTGACGGGTAGTCTGGGGCTGGAATAGTTATTTCAGCCCTGTGATTTCATTTGTAATGGCCTGATGTAGTTTTAGTCTGATATTCTAAGTCTAATCTCTCTGACAATAAAACTCTCAAAACAGGTTTCTTTTAGCTCTTACAAGTCAAAGTATTCTTAACTCTTTACCATTGTCTCTTCTGGCTAATTGTCATTTTTGTGTGTTATTTTTGACTATTCCTCCAAATGCAATAGGAAAAGGGGTAATGGTTTTAAACTAAAGGAGGGTAGATTAAGACTAGATAGAAGAAAGTTTTTACAATGAGGGCAGTGAAACACTGGAACAGGTTGCCCAGAGAGGTGCTAAAAACCTCAACCCTGGAAACATTCAAGAGGAGCCTGCTCTAGCTGCAGATGTCCCTGCTCACTGCAGGGGGGTTGCACTAGGTGATGTTTAAAGGTCCCTTCCAACCCAAACCAATCTGTGATTCTATGATTGTATGAATGCCAATGAAATATTTGGAGGAGTTAAAAAACAAATGACACCCCCTCCACCCACCTACACCCACCACTCCCAAATGGATAATCACAAGAATTCATCCTCAGTTAATCTTTTAAAAAATATATATAGGGGCCTTCAAAATTACTAAAACTTGCTAGAACATGTAATTCAATTTTACTTTAAAATAGCTTTTATCCTGGCCCTTCTTCTCTTAAGCCTTGCAACCCTGAAACCTTAATACAGTCAAGTTTTTCAAAAATAAATTCCAGAAGAGGGAGAAACATTAGACAAACAGGTGAGTGGAATGCATTTTTCCCTCAGGCACCTCTGCAGAGTGATACTATATCATGTTAAAAACTGTAATCTGTTGTGTCAGCCAGAGCTGGGCTGGGCTGGTGTTTGCATGAGACACAGGCAGGAGAACTGCAGCTGGTGCAGAAAGCCCTGGTGGGGAGCGCACCGATAGCATTGCTCTGAGTCACTGGGGGCCCAAAGGCCAACCCCACTGCGTGATGGCACACGTGGTATTGTTGGGTGAGGCTTAAAGCCTTTATGTATATTATTTAGTTATTTTCATGCATGTATTGTACGTGTGTCGGTATATAAAAGTCGGTGCTTTGGCTTAGCTCCACAACTGCCAATGTGAAATCCTTGCAGCTTCAGTGGGGCTTGATTTCTCACTGATGAAAGGGTGCTTTGGGGACATCCGTGTATGGCTTTTGCATCCCTTTTTGTCATGGGGTGTCTGTAGATCCTCCCCATGACAGTCTCTACGATGCCTGTCCCTAGGAGCAGAGAACTTGAAGATCCATCTCTGACAGGGCATGGGGTGCCCTAAGGGCAGCAAGAGAAACTGGGGGGTTTAGTCTGTCTGCAGGAAAGGTGGGTGGGGAAACTGTCAGACAAGCTGTTTTTTAAAGGGATTTGAAAAGACGCTTGGTGGACTGAAAGGAAGCAGCAGTGACTCATCTGCTACGTCTGGGAAAATCAGGTGAGGGAAAAGGGGGCTCAGGAGATGGGAGAGGAGAATGCAAAACCTGAACCGCAGAAAAAGGATCCCCAAACAAAGAATGCTCTAGGAAAGCTGTCAGGGAAAGCATTTATCATATTATTATCTAATTGATCTTAGAACAGTTTCACGTTGCCTTTGTCCCCGATGAGCTGAAGTGCAGCCCCAGTGTGCAGCTGCAGGGTGGGCAGGAGTAAGGCACAGGCCTCTTCTGGGAGCACTGCCCAGCACCAGTAGCCAGCAGCAGGGCTGCCCTGTGCTATTTTTATTATGTCTGTTTCCAAGAAGTGTTTTAAAAAGGCTGAAGTAAAGCAATGCTGCTGTCTAACAGAGTCCCTATAGCACGAGCAGGGCTTCGGGAGGCCCAAGTGCAGATCTGTTCAGCAGCTGTTCCCCTAAAGAGGGGACAATTCTTCACAATGGTCTGGTAAAGATGCCTGACGCTGATGAAGAGGAGGAGGAGTGGTGGTGGGGAAGGTGAAGACATGACAGTGTTTATGGGGAGAGCCTTGATGATCCTGCTTGAATGCTGCCTCAGAAACTCCTGCACCTTGTGCTGAAGAGTTTTGCATTCATCTGGCTTCAGTCCGCTGAACCTTGAAAGACCCCAGATTTCAGCTTTGCCCTATTTAAAGTTTAGGAATGGTTCTGATACTTAACCGTAGCCAGATCTTTAACCTGGCCTCTTCTGAGAAGGGCTCACCATGTTACTTTGCCACCTTCTAGGAAGAAACTAGTAGTATTTCTTCAGAAAGGCAATTTCAGATGCTGAGTACAACATTTACTCAACTTTACTCTTTTTTTCCTTAAGGGATAAAATTTGTAAGACCCAACACTGGGTAATCTACTGTACACATAACTGACGAGCTATCAGGTTGATCTAATTACCAAGGCCAAAGCACATAAAAATACCAAGATGCCAGAAAATACAAATCCTGCATAGATGTGACAGGGAAGAAGGATGTAACATGCAGGTCTATAAGCTTCGGACACCTACATTGTTTTTACTTAGTAAATCTTGATAGAATTGGTAAAGTCAGCAGGGAAAAATCTCTCAGTTCAAAGCATGGTTTTGTTGTGAAACATCTAATGTGAAATGGCCAAATATCTTTTCAGGCTACTATTTTTTTCCAGAGGAATTTTATTAAAATAGGCTTTGATCAGGAAATATTTTATGTCTCAGCTAATACTGGATTGAATATAGAGTAATAACAATCTCTTTGGACAGTTTGAATCACACTGCAAGTGAAGCATGTCAAGTTTTATCAAAGGAAAACAGTTTGTTTTGTTTGGCTTGACAAAGTAGAAATGCTGGGAGTAAACTCATTCTTGAAGCTTCATTGCCATACGGCACTGGAATCTAACCCACGTTAGTTTCCATGGTAGTCTCGTGGCTCAGCTCTGGTGGGGTCGCAGCACCCCTTGGTGAGCTCTTGATTCTGAATCCAAGAATATTTGCAAGCCAAAAGCAAAGACCTGGATTAAGAGGTGAAACTGAAACAATAGATGAAAACCCCTCTTGATTTCCATCAAGAGTCTTGAGGTGTTCATGTCCGATCAGAGTTCAGAAGATGTCATCTTGCAGGAGTGCCTGACGATGCAAATATTGTTGGGCAATGTTTAGGTCTTGTGGGCTTAATGGCCAAATAAATACATTTCCAAACAATACTGCAAATACTGTCTGCTTTGCTTTGTAAAATTGGAAATGGTTCATTGGGAGATGGCATGAGCATATCATTAGTGTGAATGCACCTGTACGCACAAAAGGAGAACACGAGACTTCTGTTTGTAATGAAGTTAATCACAGAGGCAGCAAAGAGCTCCTGTTTTACCAGGATTATTGCTTCAACTCCAACTATTAGTCTGCACCAGCAGAGGCAATACTTGCCTTGGCATTTGATGCTCCAAAGCATCGTGTGCTTTGGGGTTCCCCTGGAGTGGTTATTGTCCAGGATAGCATGTCCCACTCACGCAGGTCTGACCCACTTCGACGGGTTGGTCTGCAGGCCTGCTGTAAAGTTAACTAACATAGTTATTACCAAACAATGGGGTAGTTAAAAACCCTGACATAAAGAAAGTGCACAAAATATACAGAGTTAAGCCTTAAAGTTGTTCAGTTGTGGTTTTTTTCTTCTTTTACTACATCTTCTTGCAGTAACTTTTCAGATTCCACTTCCTCCAACTCCATTAACCGTTGAACTCCCTCGGGGGTGTTGGTGTCAATTATAAAAAAGAGAAATATTCACCCCCCAAAAAAGCAGGAAATTTAGAGATACAGGGGACTAGAAATTGACAATTGTTTGTGAACATCTTTGCACCTTATTAGCAAGTCACAGGAAATTTGTTAGGAATACACATTTCTGTAGGAGCAGGGAGGGTTGCAAGGTGCAGCTGGAAACAGGATGGGGAATGCCAGGGGAAAACTGCATTTGCTTGAAGTTTCAAACAGCAGCTCTAGGTTGGCTGTCCCTTGGAAGACTTTTGAAGTGTAGATTAACTAATTCCAGATGATGACAAAAAAACTCTGTTAAGAAAACAAAAAGGTCTGGGCTCTCAGCCACTTTTGGCCTTCTTTTTGTGCCTGGAAAGAAGAACCCCACACGCATTCCACTCCCTCCTGCTTCTCTGAGAGGTGCCACCCCCTTCCTTTCCCATACACCCCCCTTTGAGGAGATTTTTCCCATTCTTGGGCTCTTCCCCTTCTCTGCATCCTGATTTCCCCATGTAACTGCTGTTGATTCTGTCACAAATTTCTCAGCAGCATCTTCTTGTTACAATAGAACAGTTTTGGTTCGAAAATGCTCTAAATGAAAGGCTCCTCAATCCCAAATCTCCTGCTTCACCACAGGAGGGGTGAAATCCCGTCCCTGGGTGGGCTCGAACCACCAACCTTTCGGTTAACAGCCGAACGCGCTAACCGATTGCGCCACAGAGACGGTGTGGATGCGGTTCTTTCTCCCTTGCTGACGCGGGATCCTGCGTTGCCTGCCTGCGATGCTCCAGCGCTGGGTCTCTGAGCCCCTCTTTCTGCCGGCAGAG
>JANHFX010016469.1:25593-71617 GCA_027560015.1 Chloroceryle amazona
TGTTTGTCAAAAAAGCCATGAGGAATACATGAACTCGAAGTCTGAGGTCATGGATCAGGTTAAAAGGTTATAATATGTGCCTTCATAATGCTGTGGGGTTGCAGAGTATGGTGGTTTGGTGTTTAATGGCTTCAAACTGGAAGAGGGTAAATTTAGATGAGAAATTAAGGAGTTCTTCACTGTGAGGGTGGTGAGACCCTGGAACAGGTTGTCCAGGGAAGCTGTGGAGGCTCCATCACTGGATGCTTTCAAGACCAGGTTGGATGGGGCCTTATGCCTGCCATGTCAGGTGTTCATGGCATGTGTCCCTGCCCATGGCAGTGGGGTGGAACTAGATCTTTAAGGTCCCTTCCAACCCAAACCATTCTCTGATTTTGTGTGCCTCACTAGGCAGGGCATGGCAATGGTAGGAGTGCAGGAATCAGCTGCAGTTGGTTTTTGAGGTGCTGGTCAGTCTATTGGAAACTTCAATACAGCTGTTAATTTACTATGTGTGGAGCTTAATTAGTCTTTATTGGGGTGCTTTCCCTAAGTATTATTTCTTACTACACTGAAATATTAAACTGGCTGAGAAGCGCCAACTGGTAAAATGTCATCGACCCTTTTTAAAGGGATAGTTGTTCAGTGACATTCATAATCTCAAATGAAATAGATTTAGAAGATAGGGTTAAGTTTTTTCTCTGCAAAACCACAGGCAAACATTGCCCTCAGTTCAGGAATGAACTCATGGTAGTTACTGGGTCAAATATTCCTACAATGATTATCATCTTTCTTGTGTCCTTGTTTTTCACATCACTTTCTTACTGAAGGCTGGGACTGGAAGAAAAGGGTTATTAGGTACTGAAAATGGAAGGAGAAAGTTGTAGTTGGTGGGGATATGCATCTCCTGTTCCACATCTGTTCTCCATGGGGAGACACCCCCCTCCCTCCCTTAGGATAATAGACACTACAAATTCACATGGAAACAGTATTAAGCTATGTAGAAAAAAAAAAAAGCGCTGCTCAAAGCCATCGTTCATGACCATTTCTTGTAGGGAAGAATTATGTTAATTATCAGCAGGTACAGTGAAGCTACCAGACAAATGTTTGTGTTGGGTGTCTCTCTTCAAGAGGGAGTGAAGAAGATCTTAAGGATTTCCCCCCTGTAAAGAGCATAAGGAATGGATGATGTTCATTTTTAGATAAATGGCAAAGGGGAGAATAAAATGCTCTTGTGTCTGCACACATGAATAAAAGCTCTTCTGACCTTAAAGAAATTAAAGTCAATGTCTGTTTTCTCCAAAGGAAAGGAGATCTGAATATACCTGTGAATTCTTCTTTAAAAGCTGATTGATGGATTTATGTTGTGCAGTTTCTCATTGTTGTGGAGAAATAGAGTTTGAGAGGTTAGTGGTGATTTAGGCACAAGAGGTTTGCAAAATTATGCTGTTTGTCCTCTGAATTGAACTTCTTCAAAACCTATTTGGAAACAAGCCCAAGGCAAGTCTGTTTAAAATATAAGAAAGTAACATTAACTTGGTACTTCACTTTAGAGAAAGGGTTTTAGTGCTTGAATAGTCTGAGATCCAGGCCCACTCCCAGTCTTAAGCATTTCTCTATTATATTGAACACTGCACAGCATATAAAGTTGGTTGTGCTCTCTCTTCACACTCATGACATAACATCAACAGTTTGGCATATGAGGTGGTGGAAACTCATGAGCTTTTGTCCCTTGAAATGTCTTATGAGACTGTATCAGTGTCTTTTACATGTTCTCCCAGGAAGGTAATTTTGGTGTTTTAGAACTTCTTGGGGTGTTCAGCAATTGGAAAAATTAGACTCCAGCTGCTGAAAAGCAGTGGCATAAGAAGCCTGTACAGCAAACCTGGGATTTAAAATACTTTCAGAGAAACATACTCATTGAAAGGATTGTTACAGATCTTAGAAAATCTTCAAGTCACTGGTGTGAGTAGTGTGGCTGACCTTACTGGGGGTGGGTGGTGTGCTAGATGACCTGAGTGCTGTCTTGTGTGACTGTGAACAAGAAGACAAACCATTGACATGTGCTGGTCAGAAAACCTGGCTATGGACTGTTAGAGTTATCTTTCCAGACTTCAGTTGTCTTTCCAGTTCAGGCACAGTGGAACAGCTCAGGAACAGCCCACTGGAGTGAAAGTTGGTTCACAGCCAGTTTTGTTGTTTGTGCTTTATTTGTTTGGCAAGAGCAAAAGTTAAATGAGCTTAAAGGGCAGATACTGCAGTTAAAGGACCTCTGCGAGTCGTTTTCCTTGACAATGTAACCTTTGTCGAGGCAGAACAGTGCTACATGGCAAGCAGAACAACTGGAGCAGGATTGAGGGAGAATAGAAACCACTGTGCTGCTGAGTACTCTGCAGGCTAACTAAACCTTTCCCAGCCTGGGGCTTGCCAGCTACTTCTAACCTTAGTGTACTTCTAAGCAGCATGCAAATAAAAACTGAAAAAATAAGTATAGGGACAGCCTGTGTAGAAAAACTAGGAGATGCTCATTTCTAGTGGGAAAGCTCTTTGGGAGCCACAAACCAGGAAGGCTGAGAGCAGCTTGTCTGTGCTCTCTGAAGAGGAGTAAGCATAAGTGAGCAAGTCCTTGCAGCTCTGGCTGGAGCAGTTTAAGAAGTTGATGCTCTCTGGGTTGTTACTGCCCTTTGGTGAAGCTCTGTGAAAATGCTTGAGAGAACTGGTCGTTGGCTTTCACAGTAAGTCAGTGACAAGAGCTGCTATAGCTGCCGCACTGGCTCAATGATGCGGAGCACTGGAAGCGCTCTCGCTGTTGAAGTTGTCTCCCTGTTCATATATTGGCTGTTTTATACATCGCAGCTTTTTGCTCGTGGTGTGGATCAGCCCTTGGTACTGTGCAGTTTCTTCAGGTTCTTCTCCAAACTGACTCATGCGCTTCGCTCATCTTCTCAACTACAGCAGTTGCCCATTTGAAAAGGCTAAATAAATTTGGTATTACATAATAGATGAGGGGTGTTTGCAAGTCATAAATCAATACCTGTTTGAATGGATTTGTTAGAGGGAACGTTACCGATTAACTTCTGCTCAACCACAGCAAGTCTGGTTTAATTTCTAAGTCAGACTTACTAAAGCTGCTCCTAATGATAGTTAAAAGGTAGCGAGAGACTGACAGTAAAAACATAAACCATGTTTGAACTTCTTCAAACTTAATGAGGGATAAAAAAAAAATTCTAATTCTCTCTGGTCTGTAGTGGAGAAGCTACCCGCAGCTTCATTAAGTGGGCAGGACGCAGGCTAACAGCTGTTTGTTTTCTCCTCTTCTGCTGATTCAGCCCTGGCCAGCAACTCTGAAAACAAATGTCACAATTTTTGCCGTAGGAATTTGGGTAATTTCAAGCTAATGTTGCAAATACCTAACTTGTGATTTCTCCAATAGCCTCAGTCCATAGCCTGGACTCTTCTCTCTGGGTTTGGTGCTGTGGTAGGAGACATGCTTGCACTGTGTCCGCCGGGGTGCTGGGGCAGCAGTCCGAGCTGTCTGGGTTGAGCGAGCAAGTAATGAGTGTGGTTACGAAGTCTTGCTGTAGACATGCAAGAAATACTTGTATTCAGTGTTGTGGTTTATTGTCAACAAGGTGCAGGGTAAACTGGGACTGGGGCTTGACTGACCTCTGCTATACTTCAGTTGATAATAATTAATTTAAAGTTCTTAGCAGTCAGCAAACCAAAGGCAAGCATGGCTTTTGGGATTTGTCTCAAACTTCATCTTCTTTTAGAGCAGAACCACATGGGCTCAGTGTTTTTATAGCTTTTGTTAACTTCAAAAATAGCAGAAACACCTACAATGAGTACACATGAATGCTGCCATCCCACAGTGCAGAGGTGCTGTCTCAGCCCTTCAGTAAAGGTTTAGAGGTATCTTGGAGTAATAAAAGTACCTGAAAGAGGCAAGAGTGAGGTACTGGTTTGTCACAAGTGGTTTGTATCAGTTCAGACAGTTTGCTCAGGCTGGGTTCCAGGTGGAGGACATGTAGCAGACACTGGCTGACTTGTGTTACACTGTGTGAGAAATATCAGGCTGACAAAAGTTGGGAAGTGATTTAAAGGAGCACTGTTGTTTGTCTCCGTACTGGATATCACTGGGCTGGAGGAAGAGTTTTGATATAATTCTTCATGGACTGGTGTCAACCAGGACTGCGTGCTTTCAGTATTTTGTGGAAAACATGTCTGAGCAGTGAATAAGAAACTGATAAATATTATTTGAACTCTTAAAACCACTGGATATCCATAATGAGTGGAGTGCACCTGAATTTGGTTTTACTTCTAGGATAGATTGCAATGTTTCACATTTTAGGACAAAGAATGAGAATTTCTGCACGTTCTTTGCTTGGCAGTTTCAAAGAAATAAGACTTGGATGTAAAAACTCACCAGCAGATGAATAAGCTGATAAGACAAGAATAAAAAAGATAAATTCAGTTTCAAGGTACATTGAGAAATGGCTTTCCCCTAAAGAGAGCCATTGTCCTTGATTGATCCTGACCTCCAGAGATTTGAACGTTAGTGCCCTGTTTTTGAAGATACCTCTGTCTCCATCCTTTTAGTCACATGAAACCTCCCAAAGAGAGTAACCTGACAATATTGTCCATCTCCCTTAGAGCTGGTGGATGTATTGTGTCAGATACTTTAGGTAAGTGTAGGTTCAGCTTCCTTAAATAGTCAGTGTTGGCTTGATTAGTTATAGCTTGAAATGTTGGCTTTATAGTATTAGCAAGCTACCTGTTTCCTGAAAAGTTCACTGAAATTTTTCCTGGATTCCTCTTGGCAGAATTCAGACAGTTTTCCTGTAAACTGCCCAGGTGGTTTTCTGCAGTTGCAGAACATATGTTGAGGACTGATTGACTAAGCTGTACCCAGCAAAGGTTATTGCACAACTAAAGGTAGGAGTGAAATGGAGGATAAACAGTCGTACTGCGGAAACCTCATGGTAAGCACGAGTGTGTCAGGGAGTATTTGGTCTGTAGTAAGGTAGGAACTCGGAAAATGAACTTGTGCCTGTCACTCTTCCTATTAGGCTTGTTAGAGGTGTTTGTTGCAAGTCACTTCATAGTGATAAGTGTTTGATGATAGTTTATGGAGTAACTAGGCAACATTTTAAAGACACAAAATATAAAGGCATACTTCATCTCTGTAACCAGATCTCTTGCTGTGCTTATCAGTCCTGTAGGACTAGGTTGAAAGAAAAAAATTCTGAGCTTGGAATGAAAGAACGGCAGATTGTCAGACATGCATGCTCTCTATGTATTACATACCGTTTATGACCCCGTCCTGTGATTGCTCTGGCAGCAGCAAAATCTGTGCTGCTGGGAAGGTCTATTTCCTCCAGGCAGTGACCCATTTTCACAAGACTCGTGAGGAATTCAATTTTTGAATGTCCTTGAACAGATTGATATTTGAGCCTGCTCACCTACACTAGAGGGCAAATGCACACAAATCTTCCAAGGCTGACATCCATAACAAACAAGGCCATCGACTAGGGAACCAAGCTTTTCTCAGTTAATGCTCTATGGCACTTCAGTATTAAATCCCGTCTAAAAATAAACAGGAACCCTCCATTCCCCCTCCACTGCTGCCTCTGTTTAGTCAGATGTCAGTTTCTTCCATTTGAGAAACATCAGTCATCTTCTCCACCCCAACAAAACCAGCAACACTTGTGGCTCTGCCTGCTACAACAGTGGGGCTGTGATGTAGCACTGCTGTGTAGGTATTTCATGCTCTGGAGAGATAAAAGGCAAGGCTGTGTCACAATGAGTGATCCAGAAGAGTCTTGTGCTTGGGTTTCAGGATGTACCCTTGATGTACCTGCAGATAAGAGCTGTTCCCCTTCATTGTTTCCTGCTGGGTATGTAGTAGACCAAAGGTTTTTCTTAACCTGCTTTCCCAACTCAGGCTGAATACTCAAATCCATTTCCATTGTTTTTCTAGAATGAGCTGTTTTATTTTAACACACTTAATTCCTGTTCTTACCTAAACAAACGTTGGATGAAAAAGGGAAGATGCTTACAGGAAGAGTGGTGGGATTGTGAGACAGTGTTTGTATGAAGTAGTTGTGTTTGACAGGAATTGTTGTTGCCATCAAAGTAATAAGATACATTAAATCTGAAAGCAGGTAGTGATCTGTGGAATCATTTTCATAGGCTTGTGTATTTGTGGCTTTCCAGTTGGGCAGTTCACTTGGAGGTAGCTGCTTCTATTCATGCCGCGTCATATCCTGAGGGATAAAGTCATATCTAGGCATTTGTAATATGTGAAATATCATTATATAAAGGGTGGCTGGAGCAAAGGGAGATGTAGGGGGTGGGCACCCATCTGTTCATAGACTCTGCCCTATAGAAAACCTGTGCTTGCAAAGCCACTGCTGCTGAATTTCAGTAGGGAGCTTGAAGACAGATTCTTCCTTTTCTCTTTCATCATTTTGTATCAATTTGTGAATGACTGTAGTGTGACCAAACCAGAAATAAATGATGCTTTTAAGAAAAGCTGCTTTGTTAAAATATAGTCATTCTTTTGTATTCAGACTCTATACCTTTGAGCTATGACTTTTCAGGACAACCTGCCTGAACCAATTACCTGATAAATGTGTTTTATGTACATCTGGGACCTTCCCCAGAGTTATCAGGGGCTTTGTTAGAGATAGTCTTAGAGTACAAAAACCCTTCCATAGTTTGGTGAGGGAAGGGATATGGAGTAAAATGTGTTTGTATTCTGACAGTCAAAACTTCATTTTTATTATCTAGATGTAGTAATGTAAACGTCAGGATCTGTTCTTACTGGATTTTCAAGACAAAACAGCAACTCCTTTGCAGCCAAGCAACAGGTTTGTTAGAGGAGTTGCCAGTTGCTGCCCCCAGAGCATATTCCTCTGGGGAGCCAAGGATGTTTAAGAGAGTGTAGGAAAACTGGTTTTGAGAGCCGCAATTCTTCTTGTCCTTGTATTCTGGTAATTCTCCTTGACCTCTGCAAAGAGGTTATGCTGTTCAACACTGTGCACCTGGGTTCCCTCACGTGGCTGCTGTCTCATCAGTGTAGTGTCTCAGCTCTGCAGCTGTAGGTGTCAAACCCAGCAGCTGGTTCTTGCCTTGGGGTGTGAAAGTCATCTTTGGGTAGGAAGAAAGAGAACAGGAGTGAGAGAAATGCTTCTATGTCTGGTACTTCCAGATGCTAAATATATAGCTTGATTTGGCATAAGCTGATCTAATGATTAGCACACTTTTGATATGTATTTTGATAGGATGAGTTTTCTGCTAGTATGACTCGCTGGTTGGTTTGTTGTGGGTGTCAGTGCCTACCAGTGCTCACTTAAGGGAGGCTGGGCCTGGAGGAGATGGTCTCTTCTGCTGGAAGCAGCTCTCCAGTTGGGAATGGTTTGCAGCTCACCCAAGCTGTGGAGTGTGCCTTTTTTGGTAGCTTTAGGGTGAGAAGAATGTAGGGAGCTGGTATAATACAGGGGGGGTTCTCTCAGTCTCCATGGACTAATTCCAGTGATTGGGAGGCTGCATTATAAACTGGATCAGGGAGCTTACCTGCTTGAAAACTACATTTTGATAGCTTCATCAGCTACTTGGAATGGGCATCATGCAGATTTGCGCAGTCAGTGGCTGAGTTGAAAGGGAGGAATGGGACAGTGAAACTGGGCAGAGGAACCAGAGACATCAGTGGCAGATTAGGTTGAAGTACAGCAGTGGCGGAGCTTTGGCCTAATACTAGTGTTGGGTATTGCCTTTGTGCCTCCAAATCCTTCCCTTCAAAGGGACAGTACTCTATAGAAAGATTTCATAGGTAGAAAATCATATTTTGGTTTTATTCATAGATTGCTAACTTCAGAACTTTTCAAATTAGGACTATTGTAGTAACCTTTTTCTGTTCAACTCAAATGTCCTGGTCTTTGGTGTAGTCTGAAGACCTTGGGCTCTATTTAAATCTAAATAGTGTGTCTCTAAAGTGAAGTAGCAGATTCCAATGGACTTTTGAGCTGGTTTCAACGCAAAAGGTTGATCTTAATGATGTAGCTTCAATTAAGAGCTTGATACCTTCAGCTCATCCCTTCTGACAACATACTTGTCCTTGTACTTGTATTCATCTGATTGAATTGACTTGCTGAGTGTCTTTTGAATTGAATTCTTTGAGCTATTATGAGAGTACCAGAGTCTGCTCTGAGGACAGAACTGGTGCAGTTTTTGTGGCAAAAATGTGACACTACCTTCTGAAGAGGTTGGCAGCAGTTAGTTTGGATCAGCCTTATTGTCGTGGTTTAGGGTCAGGGCGGCCCCTTAGACCAATAACAGATTCTCTCTGTTAACTCCCCTCCCTCCCCAGAGGGGAAGAGAAAAGGAATAAGGGAGAGAGACTTAGCGATTAGAAAAGAATAATAATAATTAAAAAACTAGAATATATACAAATAGATACAAACCCAGTATCAAACCTAACTCCTCTGATGGTAATTACATCACCGTCACCATTGATGCTGTGGAGCATGCACCAGGGGAGTCCCAGACCGGATGCCGCAGCAGACGGGAGCTGTGTTCAGGAGCTGGATTCTGGTACTGGATTCAGGAACACACCGATCAGGATCTAAGGCAGAATGGACAGAGTCTTCCTTGGATGCTCCGAGGAAGGAACCAAAAGAGGACCTGAGTCAAGCTGATCAAAGCTGGCAAAGTGGTTCAAGAGGGGGGAAGAGCCTGGGAGCCCCCAGAGAGAGAGGGCTATAGACCCTCCAGATCCCTCTGCTTTATACCCAATATGACGTATATGGGATGGAATACCTTGTTGGTCAGTTGGTCAGTCCGCTCCTCCTGCAGGTGCAGCCTTTTACTTTCCTGTACCCCCCAATGTGGTACACAAGATCCAGCAGTGGCCTTGGTCTGCACTCCAACTCTTGGCAGTAACTCTAACCATGGGGTGTTACCACTGCTGGCAGCAGACACTGTCTGTGAAAACAGGCGGCTGACTTCAGACAGTGCAGTTAGAAGAACTGAGCTGAGAAATAAAATCGCTGAACAGAACCAGCTCTGTTCTTACCCAAACCAGGACACTTGTAACTGCATTCAGGTATATGGAAGTAATGCCCTGCCCCCACCAAGATGTCTGCTTATGTGCTGAAAATGTAACATACCCCTTGTCACTTTAGGATTATCAACAGTTCCAGACCAATAAACTTTCTCAGCCCTTGCAGGATAAACAGAGACCACTAATGTCAAATTTGCTAATGCTGTTCATTCTTCTTTTCAGTTGTTCTAAATGTTAGAGATGAATACTGTCTGCTAACTCAGTCTGCTTTTTATTGCTTAGAGTCTCCAAGGGATTGGTTGAGTGGGTCTAGTCTTTAGTTTGTCTGATGTTAGTAATGTTATCTTGTGGTGACTTCATTAGAGAGAGATAGATTTGCTCTGTTTTTAATCAGAAGATATATCTAGGAACTTAAGCATTTCCCAAATATTTTTGTTTCTGTGATCAACCACCTCAAAGCTCTTCAATAAAAAATTATTATTAAAACTTTTACAAATGATGACAGAGTATTCTTAAGATTTAGGCTTATTCTCTGTCATAAATAAAAAAAAGAGTCCTGTGGGCTGCCTGCTGCTCTTCAGGCTGAAGCTGGGCCACAAAAAAAATCACACAGATTTTTGGAAGAATCACGGAGAGATATGTCCAAAGATGAAAAGTTTAGTGGTTCTTCCCTGACCCAGATAACAAATGTGGCAAAAGTGCCAGACAAGGGCATGGCCCTTGCCAAAGGTGAACAGATACAGTTACTGCTCCTTGAGCCTTTACTACAGGGACCATAGAATGCCCTGGGTTCGAAGGGACCTCCAAAGCTTATCTAGTTCAACCCATCTGCAGTGAGCGGAGACATCCTCAACTAGATTAGGTTGCTCAGAGCCCTGTCCAGCCTGGCCTTGAATGTTTTCAGGAATGGGGCCTCTACCACTTCCTTGGGCATCCTGTTCCAGTGCTCTACCACCCTCATAATAAAGAACTTCTTCCTAATATCCAATCTAAAGCTACCCTTCTCTAGTTTAAAACCATTGTCCCTTGTCCTATCACTACAAGCCCTTGTGAACAACTCCTCACCAGCTTTCCTGTAGGCCCTCCTCTTGTAATGTAAGGGCACTTAAGGTTTCTCTGGAGCCTTCCCTTCTCCAGGCTGAACAACCCCAGCTCCCTCAGCCTTGCTTTGTAGGAGAGCTGCTCCAGCCCTCTGATCATTTTCATGGCCCTCCTCTGGACCCACTCCATTAGGTCCATGTGTTGGGGGCCCAGACCAAGACAAAGTACTCCAGGTGAGGTCTTGACAAAGCAGAGTGAGTGGCAGAATCACCTCTTTTGATCTGCTGGCTACTTTTCTTTGTATGCAGATCAGGATGAGATTGACTGCCTGGGCTGTCAGTGTGCAGCTACTTTGAAATCCAGACTACAGATAGTAGTCTACGAATTGTGTCATTTGGGGGAGGAGAAAATTAAACCAACCATAAATACCTCTTTCATGTCAGTCATTTTCTTAGAATCTTTCAGAATGAGTCCAGTGAGATCAGTTCTCTTTCTTGGGGAAAAAAGACACAGGACTTGACAGTGCATACAGCAGCATCCTGAGCCAACTGAGTGATCAGAAGGCAAGATTTGCAGTTTGCTGTTTTTGTACTTCCACAGTTCGTGAGGTTCAGAGTCCAGGCAGACACAAAAGAATGATTTTGGAGAAACATACCTGAGTACCACATAACTCACTTGACATAACATCACTCTGTGATGATCTAGTCTCCTGGACCCAGAAAATAATAAAAAAAAGCTTCTGCTGCACTTGCTGGAGCTTCTGGCAGTGACAAAATACATATGACTGTCTGGACTTGTATTCTTTCCCCAGGACTAACTGGGTAAGAAAATTCATTTACACATGTGTTTTGGGTGTTGTGGAACACTGCCTTTGTGTGGTAAATTGATAGGTAAAATATGTCACTGTACAAAGTAGACTGACTTCAAATAAACTACTTTCAATTTCAAATACTACCTGTGTTCTTAAGTTTTTAAAGAAGTGATAAACTGTAGAGCTGTACTTTAGAGTAGACTATATTTTGGGACGAAGTGGCCTAGTACCGTAACAATCACCGAGAGAAGTTATTCTTGGGAAGAGAGGGGAAATAAAGTTGTGACTTCAGAAAATGCCCCCATATGAACGTTGGGAAATAACTTTCCACTCTACTCATGGTACCCTTAGTATTCATTCATTTAGCAGCTTCTAAAAGAAAAAGATGATTTCTACTGTCCCGTCTTGATTGTTTGGAATATGTTGTTGTCCGTGAAGTGCCCAAGTCACTGTAGGCTGCCCCTGGAAATGAGTTGCACTTTTTTTTTCTGGTTCATGCTGATGACAGCGCTTATACAGTATATCTGCCTGCTGCTGGGCCTATGCCACTTTTCTGTGTCTAATACCACAAAGTTCTTTAGGATGGGACTTGCAATACCAGCTGCTGTGTATCAAGACCAGAACAACATAAACTTTTTTAGTGTGCTTTCTGAACATTTCTGTGTCATAGTCCCACTGATTTTGCCTACTCTCAGCTTTTATTTCTTGCAGTCTCAGGCTTCCCTTTTCCTTCTTTTGCTTGTGGCTGCACATGAGTTCTGTACATCATGTGGAGATAGGAAATGAGCTGTTACTAGCCCTGCAGCCTTGTTAAGGAGTATCACCAGCTTTGCATCTTATTTTCCTTTCTACTTTTAATAATCTTCATTTTCTCCTCTCCTACAATGTCTGCTGTGTTGGTTACCCTGTAGGTAGGATTTTTGGAGCTCAACTCTGTTTGCAGGACACAAGTAGTCACAGAGGGTCTAGTGGGAGGTGTCCTTGCGCATGACAGGGAGGTTGGATCTAGATGATTTTTGGGGACACTTCCAATCCAAACCATTCTATGATTTGAATTGAGCTTCTGGTGAAGTGCAACCAAATGCAATTTGTCTGGTATTTCTTGCCTTTTTTCATCAAACTACTACAAGCAGTTCAAAGTACAACCGTTTGCATGTTTTTTTCTGTCATGATTTTTCTGTCAAGGGATCTCTGGTTTCGTCTCCACCTGAACAGCTTTTTGTACAGTGAATGAGGACACAGATTCAGCTCAACACAAATCAGACCAAAATTCAGATTGTCAGGCAGCTTTCCTGTTCACCTCTGGGCAGTGCTCACTGACGTGAGTGCTGGCTCTATGGGAGGATGGGGAGAGGACACGGTTGTGCCTTCAGCAGCAGCTCAGCTTTATTCTGTCTGTGTACCCTGGTCACCAGGCTCCCTGGCAGCCTGGGCTCGTCTAAGTCCAGGTGTCTGTCTGTGCCCATATCAGCTGTAATAGAACCATAGAATCACTGAATTCTGCCAGTCTGTGCTGAAACTTGAGTTGTGGGAGTGTCAGCTGGACACTGGTGTGGCTAGACATGACCTGGTTTTGTGTCTGTGTTGTTCATCAGGGAGTGTAATGAGTGAAACACATCTCACTGCTGGGTTGCTTTATTTCATTATCTTTTATTTTACGTTCTACCTAGCAGAATTTCAGCTTTTGCTTCAATAGTGATGCAACAGGTTTCTGAACTCAGCTTCTTACACAGAGAGGACGGCCTGTGTCATACAGGCTGCAAAACTCAGAAGTGATTTTGCAACTTGGTTTAACAGTAGTTTTTTTTTTTTTCTGGGCTTATTTAGAAACAAGGTGAAATGTTGTTGACATTACTTAGCAGAAATGGTCATAATAGGCTGTATATATGGACATAAGTTCTGTTTCCAGTCTACTCAGCATGTGAGGAATGTGCCTTGTAGTGACTGAAGGTGTCTGTTCATCCTGCTAGTGCTGAGCTCTGTGTCACAGAAGGAATAATGGTCATCACATTCCCAATTTCTATGGCCTGTCAGTGTCCCCTTCAAGGAGAAGGGACATAGGTGGAGAGGGACAGAAGTCTAATGTGTAGTCCTGAGCTTTACACATTAACAAAATAGAGCTCGATTTGATTTATTGTAATGTAATCGATGACAAATTACCAATGGAAACAGAAAACTTGCTGATTCTCTGAGACTGCAGGAGGCAGTTGTGTCCTGTTGGAGCTAGTGTCAGACAGCTAAAGTGTCAAAGCGAGATCTTTGTGATGCAGATGTATGAAAAAGATGAGCTCGTTGAAAGCTCCGGCTCAAACCAGGGGCAGAGATCACCTCTCACTGAAACACTTTACTTTCTACAGGTATATTGGAATGTTTTGATTATACAGCTTTTAATACAGGGTGTATGAAGTTGAAATATTCTGTAAAGATCCTTCAATTATGAAAAGCCTTGTGCAGGGTATAACTGACCTTCAGTCGTTCTTCTCCAAGGTTGTGAGCATGGCAGTGGGTGTCATAAAAGTGCTGAGCCATACCATATTGCAGAGATCAGCTCTGTTCCATATTTCCCTGGATGTCCTTTTGACAAGTCTTTAATGAATAAGCTAAATTATGGAAGCACTTTGGGCTTACGTGGTTATTTTATAAAGGAAGTAAAAAAAAAAATAAAATACTATATAGTAAAGCACTTGCTTGCTGAACATGTTAGTGCTGTTTCCAAGTACTGCTCATTAGCATTGTGTGCTTGTAACTGTTTTCTTCTCACTTCATACTTAAGATTTTAAATTCTTTGATTAATCTAGGAACACCCAGAATAAAAAATATGGGGTCAGCTTTATCTGAAAATGTGATTAAAAAGATTACTGTAGGTTGTTAAATGTAACCAAAATTTTGTCTTTCTTATATGAAATGGTAGAACGTTTAGGAATGTCTAAGCAGTTTTTTGAGGGGTGTGTGAGAGAACTGGAATGTTTAAGGGATATTACTAAGTGTCTGAGTGTCTTTGGAACTGTTAAGCTGAAAAGCTGAGTTTACGTCATATTAACTTAGAAGAAACTGTCTTGCATATTGCAGGACAGTATAAACAAAAAAGCTATAACTGTGTTTGTTCTTGTTTTGCAGACCGTGAGGACCAATCAATTCTATGCACGTAAGTGAACACTTCTTATTTGGGCATTTTTGGAGCTCTGGATTGTGAAAAGGGGTCTCTGGCACATCTGTAGTAGTCAAAACTTGGCCTTTCTTCTTGATGAGCAGAGACTAATGGTTAAAGATGTAGCATGAAGTGATATTAAATATGGAGATATATTCTTTTAATACTGTAATTCACCTTATTGAAAGTTTTATAGGCATGTGCTACTTAAATGTAGTTTAAAAATATCAGTTGGGATCTGAATCAGAAACAAGAAGCTTTATAAAGGGCTCATTTGTCTGAAATGCTGCACTGGAACTACTCTGTGCAGTGCTCAAGGGGACACGCACCAAGAGTTGGTGTAGAAACCCTGCTGAGCAGATCTGCCTCAGCTGGGAGAATATTGAAGAAGTTGTTTCCTTTTGCTTTCTCTGTGTACCTGAATTTGCCCCACCCAGGAGCAAACTTCCATCTTCCACTTAAATTTCTCTGGGATCTGGAGGTGCAGTGGTAGGGTAGTCACAATATGAATGTGCTTGCAGGTCTATGACTGTACTGAGCTGAGCTGTCTTTGGGTGGGAAGGGACCTTGAAAGCTCACCTAGTCCAACCCCCTGCAATGAACAGGGACATCTGCAACTAGAGCAGTTTGCTCAGAGCCCTTTTCAACATCACTTGGAGTGGTTCCAGGGATGGGGTATTGACCACCTCTCTGGGCAACCTGGGACCATGACTCACCACCTTCAGTGTCAAAAATTTCTTACTTCTCTCCAGTCTAAATCTCCCTCTTTTAGTTTAAACCCATCACCCTTTGACCTGTAATGATAGGCCCTGCTCAAAAGTCTGTCACCATCTTTCCGACAAGCTCCTTTAAGCACTGAAAGGCTGCAATTAGGTCTCCCCAGAGCCTTCTCTTCTCCAGGCTGAACAACCCCCAACTCTCTCAACCTGTCCTCACAGCAAAGCTGCTCTGGCCCTCTGAGCATTTTTGTGGCCATCTCTGTCCCTGCTCCAACAGGTCCATGCCCTCCTTGTGCTGAGGACTCAAGAGCTGGACACACTGTCTCTGTTGGTAGCAGCTTGGGGTTAGTAATAGTTCATCTGTGTGCTGAAACCCCACCTTGGCTCCATTCTGAAACTGCAGTTTGCACTCTTGGGTCTAACCTAAAGTAGGCAGTTATCTGAGGTGGAGAGGGAAGATACAGTAGCTTGTGTGCCTCTGGCTTGGGTATGTGATCTATTGGCCGAGCTGTGTGCCAGTGCATACCAACCACGTTGAGGCCATAGTTTGCAAGTCTGCCTGCTTCCTGAAATAGCTTGACTCTTAGATTAATTGCTGGAAAGAGACCTGGGTTCAGTTTCCTTCTTGACATGAAGGGATTCAAATCTTCATCTCCTGCTTCCTACAAAAGTGCCTTAACTCTCAAGCTCTCTACAAAACTGAAGGTGGATCCTTTCAAGCCACATGTTTTTGAACTATGGATACTATGAATACAAGATTTGTGGTGCCTAAGGACAAAGAAGCAAAGGCAGTTCTGTAGCAAAGATGAAAGTTGATCTACTTAACACAGGCTTGTCTAGGTCTGTGGTTCCTGCTCTTAGCAGGACTTACGTTTTTACGTGATGACTATTTCACAGGTAATGTACAAAACAGCCCTCAAAGCAGGGATGGGATCCCAGGGTGAAAAGAAATGCTTTGTTCTTGTGTGTTTGTGTATGCTTCGACAGTATGTGCTTGCCCCAGGTGAATTTTTTTGAAGTAGCTTCATGTTTTGTGCCTATGCATGAACCTTGCACTCCTTTCCATGGTCAGCTGAGACCACAGAAGTTGGAATGGCAGCACTACAGGATTTAATGAGTGTCTGATCTCTTCATTTGCAAATTGGAAAGCCTCTAAGCTCTCTTGCCTTCAATTTTGTTATTACCTCACCTTTAAGGTTGCCGTAAGCTTTTGATCTGCTTTACTGAAAGACAATTGAACCCTGTTCTGTATCCGGCACAGCACGCTTCAACACAAAATACCTGGATCTTCTGCTCTGTTCCGCACGTTGGCCAGGCAGTTAAGTTGCTTGCTCTATCTCCCTTTGCAGAGGAGAAGCTTATTTCTGGGTGGGGAATGGACACTGTCCTCACAGTGAGAACTCTGGAGAGTGCAGCCTTATCCACTACTGAAGTCTGGAACTGCTGGGGACTGCTCCGGGTGCAGTCCTAATATTAAGACCCTCAGAGATGGCCCTGAGGACATCTCTTGTTGGACATGTCACCAGATATTTCACAAATCTACCGCTCCATGTAAAGTTTCAGAAGCTGATGCTAGGAAGCAGTCAGTGATGCATCTCCAAAGGATTTCAACGCAGTCCTTGAATTGTATCACAAAACTAAGTATTCAAACTATTAGTACCATGATACTGGATGAGTTTTGCTACCTTTGAGTGTCTTGGCTGCACCTGTGTTAAGGGCTACACAGCAATGTGGCGCAGTTTTAATAAAGCTGAGTTTGAGCAACAGCTTCTGGGCTCTATTGGCTGTCTTGCTGCTTTCACTTGTGTTTCTTACTGAAGTACTTACGCAGCAGTGTAACCTTAAAACAAGGTTAAAAAGATCAAGGTCACCAAACATGGTTTTACAAGGTTTACAAGGAAATACAGATTTCTTCAGTAATGTGAACAGACTTGTGGCCTCGGCGTTGTGAAGGATGAAGATTGTATCTTCAAACCTCAGCACCATTTAGATGCTGCCTATAAACCAGGACAGGAGGGATTGTCAGGCTACTGTTCAGATTATAAACACTTTTCTCTTAAAATAAGTTTGTTTTGGGCTGCTTTTCATCTCTGTGTCCAATTCAGAGAGAAGTGACATCAACGCCATTTGTATTCCCTTGTGTGTATCTTCTTAAATAGTGTGTCAAGACAGTTGCTGCTGCAGTACTGTCTGTACCATCATCTCCCACCATGGGCTTTGTGGGAGAGCTGTGTTCTTTTGTCAGCTTTGCATTATAAGCTTGGTACTTGACATCTGACCAGGATGTTAAATCCCTTTCATGACTGGGACAAGACCATGGCAAACTCTCTTGTGTATCAAACTTCTGCATAGATGTCACCTGTTTTGATCAAGAGTTGGCTAGTTTCCTGGACTTCCGTGGCATTGTTGATTCTGTGGTGGAGGTAAATTCTGTGTGTTTTCCTTCCATGCTACTGGTTTTACAGGTCTTAGGTAGGAATAAATAAGGTGGAAAAAGTGTCTTGACCACACCGGAGGTGGTTTTAGAAACTCCTTTGGCAGCTCATAAAAGACTTGAGACATCATCTCATCCCAAACTTGTTCTCTCAGGACCTGGATCACCTGATTGACCCTGATTTTTAGGAGAACTGAAAGTCCTCAGAATACCTTTTTCTTTTCTCCACTAGGAATGGTTCAGGCTAGATAGGGAGAAAGGAATCATTGCCTGACATACACTTAGGTGAGTGGACACTTGTGGTGTGCCTGTCATTGTCCTGTTTCTAGCTGCCTTGACTGTAATTGTCTTTATTTACGTTCTGGAGGTCAGTCTGTCCCATTGCTTGATGAAGGTCTGTGTGTTTAGTGGCTCTACCTGTCTTTCCCTACCTCTAGTTGATCAAGTTTCTTGGGTTTTTAACCTTCCGTGTCCTTTAGAGTAGGAGCTGGGTCAGCTCTCAAGTAATACTGTTCAAAGGACACCTTACAAGGTGTCTGGATCCAGCCCCCTTTTCTTCTTGACAGACAGGAGTTCTGCTTAAGGGCCCTCTGAGGTGTAAGATTAATGATGTTTCAAGGTCTTTGAAGAGGAAGAACTGGAAAAAACCCAAAGACCATATCTGCACTTTTTCTAGATGCCTTCCTTTGAATGTCCACTCCATTCCATTCATACTTACTTTGGAAAACCTTTAAACTTTCTTGTCTTCAGTTTTATTATTACCTCATCTTCAAGATGACCTTAAGCTTTTGATCCTTCTGGACTCAATAGACAACTGAATTCTGATTTGTACCTGGTGCACATAGTATTTTTTTTTTACCCTAGGCATGAAAGTGTGGTACTCAGGAAACAGCCTCAAGCCCAGATTTGTCTTTACCTGTACAGATGTTGAGGAAAGACCCGTGTGTTTCCCCTGCAGTTGTGCAGTCACTATCCTAGTGAATAGCTGACTGTGTCCAGACACGTCACTAATCTGCTGGGGTGTTATTTCGAGTATTTTCTAGCATAGTTAAACCACTTCTGTAGCTACGTCAAAGAGTGTCTTCTCTTGCATTGTATGTAGACACATGACCTCAGAGCCTAATGATCCAGGTTGGTTTTTCATTTGATGGAGACTAGTCCTTGTTTGCATGACAGGACAGTATGGAGGCAGTATACCTGCTGGGAGAAGGTCCATGCAGGTGGATCTTCTTGAGGAATACAGTTTGCTGAGATTTATTTTGATATTGTATGGAGTGGGCCAGCCTTGATGGCTGGTTCTCCAAGCACACCTCTTGTTGGCTCTTGTTTTGAACGTAGGGGGATTATTCAGAGACTTCCTGTCTCAACTTTATCACCTGCTTGTGTTCCATGAGGAGTTTTACATAAACTAGTGATCTTAAAATTAGTAATATTTTCTCAAAGTCAAACTTAATGTCAGGAGGAGGGGTGTGAAAAATGCTGCTGCATTCTCTGGATGCTTGTCTCAGCAGAACATCTTGTCCTTTACCTAACAGGGAAGCTGGTTCATAAAGAAAGTATTGCTCAAACTTCCAGCTGATGGGGCTGTCATTCAGTGCTTCTGTACAGGCTTGATGACATAGGTGACATCCTGCTCTTGCTGTAGAAATAAGTCATCTCTGAACATAAAATGGTTCTCTTGCTATCTTCTCTTCCCTTTCCACTTTCTATCAGTTAGGGAACCGAACAGAGATGCATTGCTGCCAAGACTTGTCTTATGGGCTTTATTCTGAGTTAGCAACATATATTTATGAAGTGACTTTCTTTCTTCTCATCTCTTGTTTCCTTGTGCCTCCTGCTTCCCCAGTCACATCTGTTCTTGTAAACTGGTTAGTACTTGAGTGCCAGGGACAGAGTTGGCAGGAGAAGCTTTTTGATGAAATAACTTCTTACAGAGATGCTTTTCTCTGAGGAAAGTCATTTTCCCATGTCCAGAAGGACTTTCTCTGCTCAATGGTAGAGCCCTGATTTCCTCAGGTAGTGATGTGATTTCTTATGTGCCCTTTAGCCTTTGGCTGCCTGAAAACCCCAAATATGTGCATGGGCACATATATCCACACTTCCTGAATCATTGGACAAGTTGTCAGCCATCGGTGAGACAGGTTATTCCCTGTTTAATGATGAGGTGGGAGGAGCTGAGTGAGTGATAAGTGATAAATTTCTTTTTTTTTTGCTTTGACGTTTCAGTGTTTAATCTTGAGATGCTGACCACTAACGTTGTTAGTAAGGTCTCTGGAGCTCCCTGTTGCTTTGCAGTTTACTTCATTAAGCTTTCCAATACAAGGCAAACAAGCCACCCCCAAAAATAGCACTTCTCTGGGAAGCTCTTAGTTTGCTGAAAAGAAAGGAAAAGCTGGGTAGTTTTCCAGCAATATCCTGTTCCTGCTGGTTTAAGTGGGTAAACAGCCTGTGCTAACCCAGCGCTCCTGAGAAACCAGCTCCAGAAGTGGTGCGAACTGGGCAACATGCATATGCCTCATGGTATGTTTTTTCTTTTCTGCAAGCTGCGAAACTGTAGTGAACAGCTCTGTAGGCTTTTTTTTTTCCCTTCGAGAAGCTGTAGCTGCTGCTGGTTTGCTATGTGGTGTAGTTTCTCTTCGGTTATTGCTATCTGTTCCTATTCAATGGGCAGCTAGGCTGATGGGGGCTGATGACCAAAGAGATGTCCTATGAGAAGGGGTAATGGGTGGAAGCTGAGGCATAGGAAGTTTCACAGAAACATAAGGAGAAATTTTTTCACAATGAGGGTGACAGACACTGGAACAGGCTGCCCAGGGGGGTTGTGGAGTCTCCCTCTGGAGATGTTCAAGACCCGCCAGGACACATTCCTGTGTGACCTAGTGTAGGAGATCCTGCTCTGGCAGGGGGTTGGACTAGATGATCTTTCAAGGTCCCTTCCAGCCCTTGACATTCTATGATTCTATAATTTTTGTTGGGGTAAATGCAGAAACCTTTCCTGGCTTTGTCTTTTAACTGCAAAGTGACTTTTGCGAAGTCTGACATGAAAATGTGCTGTGCTACACTTTTTTTTTAAGATGGTATGTTTTATATTGGAATATTTTAGCACAAACTTATGGTGTTAGTGAGACTGAGCTTGTTAAACAGTCATTCAGCAGATGCTTGCAGCTACGCAAGGATCTGAACTGGCTTCAGTAGGAGTGCTGGGGTGTGGAGGGAATAGAGGCTGCTTAGTAAAGGACAACAGCAGCAAATACCAAACATTTTTGTATACAACCTCTGGCTGGAGTCCAGCTTGTAACATTCCCTAGACAACTGGTGTTGAGATGATGGGAAGCAGCTAGAGAGGAAAGGAAGGAGCTATAAAGCAGCCTTGTAAATAGCAAAGCCAATTAGTGATTCACTGTGCTGGTCCAAACTAGCAGTTAGCTCTTATAGTTCAGAAAATTAGCTAGGTGATTAAGACACTTCTTCTCCTTACAGTCAAGACTTAATTTGCAACTGGGAGATGATCTGCTCAGTTGTGTCTGAGAGTAAGTGTCTCTTCTGTTCTTTGTAACTGCTCTTGTGAGAAGGATAAAAGGCCATTGTTGGGGCTCTTACTTACATAGTTACTTTCTTCTACAAACAATTTAAGTACATACTTCCACGTTTTGGAGCCTTATATAAGTGGCTGCTTTGCATGAAATGAGGCATTGGTGGCCACAGGACCTATGAGCAGCAGATTGAGGTTCCTATGTCATCTGAAGCTGGGCACTGAGGAGAACTTGCCTAGGATTCAAGGTGGTGATTCCATTTCTCTGCAGAAGGAACCTTCTGCCTCAAGATGATCTTCTCATCCCAGAGCTTATTGCTGATTAGGAATGATAGAAATAGACTGAAACTCCTATGGCAGAGAAATGTGAGTGATTCAGGCTCCCAGCATGGAGAGTACTAACTTGTTTGGGTAGTTTTTCAGTAATTTAAATCATGGAGTCGATCTCTGATGGGATAGATGACACTAACTGCATCCGACCATCCTGACATATTCTGGATGCTTATCCTCACAAATATCATTATATTAGTGTTCGACAGACTTTTTGCACAGGTAGCAAGATGAAGGAAAAATCTGTCTCTTTTTGAGCTTCAAAGATTTCTCTGTGTGTGTGGTTTTGTCCTCCTGTTGTATGTGATTCACAACAATACACTTGGTACTTCCTCTGTGGCCCCTGGCCTGCTAGTGAAATTCATGGCCAGCTGGGTAGTGGCAAAGGATGACAGTCCTTGAAGCAGGAATTCCCAAAGCAGCTTTAAACTAATGTGACTTCACTAAAATCTAGAAACTAACTTTACAATTCAGGAAGAGGTGGTGGTGCTGGCTTATCCTGCTGTGCTGAGTGTTGTAACTATTGCAGGATGTGTAGATGGTTCAAACGTGCTTGACGATAAGAAAAGCAACTGTTGTACTACAGTTTTCCCTTAGAATAGGGCTTTCCCAGAGAGGCATTTCACCTGTTCATGGAATAACAAGGGCCATGGGGGAGGAGCACACATCTCTCCTGGAAGGTAGAAGACTGGCTTCCATTCCTGTTTGTTGCTGGTTTTGTGTATGACCTGGGAGCCTTTTCCCGCTGCAGCTGTTCTGCCTGTTTACTGGATGGCAATCTGCTTGGCAGAGGAAATGCCTTTTGCTTCTGTGCAAAAATTGGGCTCAAGGTTTTCATGGGAAAAAAAATAAGTGACTGGTTGAGAAGTTAGTCATTAATTTTTGCTAACAAAATTGTAGCAGAGATACTTGCTTGGAGTGTACTTTTATTTATTGAAAATGACACTAGAGCTCTACATGCAGAGAATTTAAAACCATGTAGAACTTTAAAGTGCCCATGCTAGCTGAGCTTTTCCTATTTTACATGTGCTTGAAGCTGCCTCAAAGCAGAAGCTTTGCTGCTCTAGGGAGAAGTGCTGTAACTCCAGATACTGCATAAATTTACCAGTGACTGTCAGCTTTTCTTTGACCTGTTTGTAAGGGAGAGATCATTCAGGTAATTGATGGAAGAACTGTATACCTCCACTGGAGGCTGTTGCGAAAGATGGCTGGCTTACTGGGGTGCACGATGTGACATAGCCCATGGCTGGAAGTGATTGAGTGTTTCAATTCGGTCTTGTAAGGGTTTGTTTCCACCTGTAGTGGAATCGAGATTGAAAGAAAGGAGGTGAAATGATGACCTTGCTGAAGTCATTTGTAAAGCTGCCATTGACTGAAGCGAGGCCAGGATCTCAGCCAAGGGTTTTAGTTGTTTAATTTATGGTAACATATTGAGTTGTAGTAAAACAAGGTTTTGAAGAAAGTTAGTCTTTACCTCTGTGATAGCTCAGTTCCATAAATATTGTATATAGTGTTACTGAAAGTTTACCTTTTTTGGGCAGGTTGCTAGAGGTAGAAGACTTTATTTTTACAATCTGTGTGCCTGCACTCCTGGGAAACAACTGAAATCCACAGATGTCATTATTTCTATAAAGGAAAAGGACTTTATCCTAAATCTTCTTTTCTAGTATATGGCAGCAGAGCTCTCTAATGCTGTATCCTGCAGGAAATACTTGACATACTTGTAAGCTCCAGGGAGAGGAGAACTTGGATGATAACATCCATTAGTGTGGCTTTTGAATGAGAACTTGCACAAAGACTTTCTCTAAAAAAAGCCACTATTCGATTTAAAGGCTTTTTAGTAAAAGGAATGTATTGCAAGGTTTTGACCTTTCTGAGCTTCCCAAAGCTTTACTGGTGTGTGTGCTGGAAAAGCCTGTTGATCAGTAGACTCCTCTAACACTGTTCTGCCCTTTTAGAAAGGCAGACATCTGGACTGGATTTATTTTCTCTTCACTGGATGTGTCAGAGCTGATTTTCTTCCTTTAAAGTTGAATAAACTTTGTTGCTGTAATTTGACAGAAAAGACTATTTAGCTAATTTTCAAAGAGCAGCTAATCGTGCCTTCCCAAGCTTTGGTCACAATAAGAACAAATTTTATTGCTTTAAAATGTATGTGGATAGTTTGCTGTACTTCTAACTTCTCTTACCTGCTGGAATGGTTTTAGCATAAACCTTATTTTAATACACACTGAGAAACAGGCAAGACTGCTTTTATAAGCTAAGACTGCATTACTATAAGCTAAGTAAGAACTGGCATCTGAGGTATCCTCCTGCTTACCAGTCTTCACGTTTGTCTTGTATGTGGTGACTCTGAGCTGTGTAGAAATGGGATTTTTCATGAAGAGTCAAAGTCAGTTATTCCAGCTGTAGCAGTCCCGAAGTACACCCAGCTCCAGTGTTGCATATTGATGGTATCTTGGCAAAAAGGAAACCCAGCTATCCATTAGCTAATTCTTAGAGGAATATTCTTCCTAACCAGCTCTTCAGCTAGTACCCTACAAGCTTGTCCATGCAACGAGCAAAGTGTAGGCAACACAATTGACAGGATCTGCCCTCTCTATCTCCGGAAATATTTGAGTAATAGGGCACAATGATTTCTAGTTGTTCATATTCTCTATTACTTTCCAATGATGTCTGTCAGGAAAAATGGAACAAAAATGGTTTTAAACAGGTTGATGTAGTAACTTCTGAGAAGCAGGTGCCATCAGTGAAACCAAGTGCCTTGGTTAACACTCTGGTATTGCAGTCACAACTGGGTGTCTGTCACTGTGGTCAATGCTCCACAGCTTGTCTGCAGAATTGTTTTGTTCAGCACTTTCAGTTAAAAGTTGTCTCCCACAAAACTGAGAGGTTGGTGCTGTTCTGTCAGGTTAAACATGAGCTATTTCTCCTGAAGCTGGTGCACAGCTCTTGTAGGCTGCTCTTGGTGATGAGTTTGAGCTGCTGTAAGGAAGGTTCTGCAATTCCTGTTATTCTTGCTACTGTATGGAGAAATGCACATAGCGTCATCTCCTAGGGAGAGGTCACCTCTGCTTAGGCAGTTGTCCTTGTGGAGTTTCCATGATTTAAGAGGACTGGAAGGTGAGAAGAGAAGAAATTAGATTGTTTTAAGAATCCATTCTCTTTTGAAAATCTGAGGTAATATCCTTTCTGTAGAGGCAAAGTTAAAGTCTCAAGTGCTATATTGTCTCAAATGTATGTGAGGACAGGGATGCTTCCAAGCTGCTTATCTGATCAAGAAGCACCGGTCTGAAGGTACAAATTATCAAAGTAAAACCAGACTAGTTTGAAACCTGGGCTATGCTGTGTGATGGAGGAAGGTATTTGTGAAGACTGCAAAAGAATGTGCTTAAATTTCCCCCAGTAAATTAACATTTCCATGAGAGGTATTTTAGCTGAGAAATAGGCAATCACACAATGTATACTTGTTGTTCTTACAAAGTAATTGGTTTCCAAACCTTAATTTCTGAACAACTGTTGAAGGACAGAAGCACTTTCACTCTTTCCATGCAAATTCCTCTAATAATAAAATCCTTTTAAGCTTCACACATGTCAGAGATGTGGTAGTTGTTCTCTCACTTGAAATGGGATCTCTCTCCAGTAGTTTAATGTCCTTGAATCATGGCTTAGATAGACCTGGTAGTACCTTTTGAAATGTGGATTTATCTGGAGACAAGACCTAGGTTTAAAAAGCAACACTGAAAGTGAGCTGGAGTAACATCACTTGTGACTGCAGTGCTGTGAACTTGTCAACTCTCCTGCCTGGGATATCTCCTATGTAAACCTTGCAATAAATTCTGTCTAAACATGTTCTGCTTTACTGCCTACATCTTAAAAATGAGCTGTACATTTGCTGTCTTTATTTATCTATGTATTGTACCACTCTGCACTAATAAATTAATTTCTTAATAATGAATTCATTTAGCCCTGGGGTCATTAACACATTTTAAAGTTGCAAACAGTCTGTGATGAGCAGTGCAAGGAATCTGTTTGTTCAAAATGTGCTTTACTGTACTTGAAACTGGCTTCTAAAGGTACTGAATGTTTCCATCACCCTGGTAATTCACATAACCAGCTCCTGGTATATAAAATATATTAATATATTAAAATTATGCTAAATATGAGAGCATGTATATATAATTAAAAAAAAATAAAATAATGCTTGTATCTGCACTCTGAAAAAGTTGTGCCTCTGCCCTTGTGATGAAGGCAGAGGATGAGTCTGTTCCTTAAGGTAACAAAGGAATTCAGGCATATAATCAAAAGCTTTTTAATCAAACAAATGTTACATGTTGTATCAACACTTTAATGCTGAGGAGATCTTTAGGATGAAGGAAGTACTTTAAATAAATACTTTTTAGTTCCCTGCAACGTAAGTGCTTTTGGGTTTAGTTGTTTAATGAAGGTTTCTTGTGTAGTTAGACATAAAAGGAATGAAATGAGGTTGTAATAAAAAAAGGCTTGAAAAATTGTTGAAAATAAATATTGAGGAAAATGTCTGAAATGTTTTGCAGAGGTGAATCTGGTGCTGGGAAGACTGAAAATACTAAGAAGGTTATTCAGTACCTTGCGCATGTTGCTTCCTCCCATAAAGGAAGAAAGGACCATAATATTCCTGTAAGTTGGGATATTTTGTCATTTGTTTATTGCTCTTTTTGAAAACTACCATTTTTGCACTAAAAAAAAAAATATATTTTTTTACTAAATGTAAGCGGTAATATAATCCACAGAATTTTCTCAAACATTTTCTCTGTAGTAGAGGCTGAAATGAGCAGCTCCATCAAAACTTCCAGTTACTTTTAGCTCTGACTTCTGTGGTGAAATTAAAAGCTTTATGCATGCACTGGAACTAGAAACCCTTTCAAAGTTTTCTGATGCAATTTTCCTTGTTTTGCAAAAATTTAATTCCCTTGAGCAATTCCTTCTGAATGCAGTTCCCACTAGATGCAGTTTTCAGTACAATATTTGTGATCAAATTTTCTGTTCTTTTAAAAATTAAGTTCTCAATGGGAAAAAAATCACTAAGCTTCAAAACTACTGTAGACTTGTTATATTTTGAAGACAGCAGCTAATTAAAAAATCAGACTTTATTACTTTACAAATGTGAGTATACACTTACCAGAAAATCTTGGGGAGTTTAACTTGCCACTAACTGATTTATATGGAACTTCCATCAGATTTACTGCCAGATTTCAAAATTTGCACGTAATTTTTAGCAATTCTTTGCTTTAAAAATATGAAGGGGTTTGAATATCTTTTGCTATGAGTACTTGGATCTCTTGCAGCAATGTATTCATTCACTTTATGATCATGAAGTGGATTATTCCAGTCAATGTTGGTGTACTTCTGCTGTTCCTCAGCAGTACCGCAGGTGCCTTCTGGTGCTGGAAGCTTTCAGACTGTCATCTGGCTTTTAGCAGCAACAATGTGTAATTTCTAGTACATGTCACTTAACACTAAAACTCTTCAATGTGTCAAGACTCAACAAAAAAAAATAAATCAATCACCAATCTGTGAAGAAAAAACTTGAATCTTTGTTCTAATCAACACCAAATAATGTCACCCTGTGCATTGGTACTTATTCAGACTGTTGTTGTTTTATCATAAGCTCATAATATGATTTGGGTTGGAAGACAACTCAGTCATCTAGTTCCACCCCTGCCACAGGGACACCTTCCACTAGACCAGGTTGCTTAAGCCCCCATTCAACCTGGCCTTGAATGCATCCAGTGATGGACCATCCAGAGTTTCCCTGGACAACCTGTTCCAGTGTCTCACCATCGTCAGAGTGAAGAACTTCTTCCTAATATCTAATCTAAATCTCCCTTCTTCCCATTTGGAAACTTTACTTTTTGTCCTATTGCTACAAGCCCTTGTAAAACAGTCCCCCCACAGTTTTCTTGTAGTACCCTTCAGATACTGGAAGGTGGCAATAATATCTCCTTGGAGTCTTCTCTTCTCGAGGCTGAACAACATCACACAGAAAAGGTCAAGATTAGTCTCAGTAACACAGAAATGTCTGGGTTGGAAGGGACCTCTAGAGGTCATCTAGTCCAACCCCCCTGCTGAGAGCAGGGACATTCTCAACTAGAGCAGGTTGCTCAGAGCTCTGTCAAGCCCCACCTTGAGTGTCTCCAGGGATGGGGCCTCAACCACCTCCCTGGGCAACCTGTTCCAGTGTTACACCACTGTCATGGTAAAGACCTTCCTCCTTATTTCTAATGTAAATCCATTCCTTTCTAATTTAAAACCGTTAACCCTCATCCTTTCACTCCAGGCCTTTGTAAACAGGCCCCCTCCAGTCTTTTTGTAAGCTCTCTTCAGGTACTGGAAGGTGGCTATTAGTACTGACTGTGCAGGCTGTGTGTCTATTGGCTCCAGCATTAGTGGGAAGTTTCCAGAGACTGGAGTGCCATCAGTGTGAGATGAATAGTTGCAGCATTGTGCTGTGTGTAGGGAGCATGTGTGGCTCTGGGGAGTGCTGTTTAGAACATCATCCAAAGGAACTAGTTTTCTGGGTAGGTTCTGATTTGTGAGTATTCTTGGCTTTACTGCTGTGCAGTCTTGAATACTGAGTACTTCTAAATATACTACTGACAGCTTAGAAAACCTCCAATTGAAAGAGACTTCTGGAAACCTCTTGTCCTGCCTCCTTTCCAAACGTGCCTTCCTTCCAGGTTAGATTGTGTTGTCCAAGACCTTGTAAAGCTGAGTGCAAAAAAATCTTGAGGGATGGAGATAATGCAGCTTCTCTGCAAACCTGTTCTTAACCACATAAAGCCCTATTTTGGTTGTTTAAAAACCACTCCGTGTTGGTTTGGCCTTTCTTGTATTTTGTTTCCATGAGCACTTTGTGCCAGTGCCTCTGCTAAAAGTACCACTCCTTTGTGAGCTTTGTCATTGTAACAATTCCTGTGGCCGCTCACTGGGCTTGGAGACTGATGCAGACCATGCTTCTGTGACTGCCCAGTGCCTTGTTTCCTGCTCAGTCCCAAGGAGTGTTAAAATTATCATCTTGGGCTCTGTGCTAGGAAGTGTGGGTAGGTGGTGGTGGAAGAAATGTAGATGAGAAGTTTTAGTTACTGTGGGACTTGGCAGAGCTGGGTGAGACTGGGGTCATCTGTTAAAAGAGAAATAAGAGGCTGGGCTTCCTAGAACTGAGTAATGAAGGTGAGGGAGAAGTATTTAGGGGTGAATTATAAATGTAAATTCTTCTAAAGACTGAAGGTGGGATGAAAGGGAGGCTGAATTCTTGTCTGTGCTCCTGAGAGTCTGAACAGACATGGGTACAGTCTTAGTTTCTGTGTAGCAAGGGAGAGAATATGGAAGATATCAGTTATTTACAACTGAAAGCTTTAGCATCGCATCCAGCACATTTGAGCTCTAAAGAGATTGGAGGGGGTTGAGGTGATTGCACTAGAGCTTTGACAATAAATCTGAATATTATGACTGCATGAAGCATGTTTGTCTTACTTTGTTGTTAATGATGTCACATCTGGACCAACTTCATAAAGACAACCATTGATTGTGCTTTAGCTCAGGCATCTCAGACCAAAGCTGAGCCATGCTGGTATCTACAGGTCCTTTTAGCTGTCCCTTACTCAGTCATGCAGAAGGGCCTCTCTCACCTTTGCTCTCAATAATTATTCTTCTCTAGGCTCAGGAGGTGTTAAGTAAAGGGTATTTAGAATAAAAGGAGAGAAAGAGAACAAGGCCAGGTGACTGGAGAGCATGGGGAGGAGGGTGATGTGTCTAGAGAGGGTTTGGGACAGATTAAGTGAGGAGAGTAGGGAGGAAAAGGAGGCTTTGAACTGCTTAGCACTGTGTTTCATCACTACCCTGGGTTACTGAGTGAGGTAGGAATGCGAGAAAAGAAGAATGAAGTAGTGTTGTTAATGCATGTGTTAAGAGAGTTGCTCTGATATTAAGAAGTGAGTCTTAATTGTGACTCTTGGGTTTTGCTTTAGTTTACAAACTTTGTGGGATTGGATAGGGAGGGAAGTCAGTGAAAAATATAGAAATAAATAAAAATTAAATAATTATAAATTGCGTAGATGGCCTTCCAAAAGAAGGCAGTGTTCATTGTCACTCACTGCCCTGGGACTGCTGTGAACTCACACATTGTATAGGTTCTGGAAGGCTGGTGGATGCTCTTGGCTGTGCTGGTATATTCTGGACGTACCTGCCCCTGTTCATGGTCCAACACACAAAATCAGCAGATGTTTCAATTGTGGCAGTATGTTAAGGATTAAGTTCTATAAATAACTGCATCCATCTGCAATGGCTGTCTCCACTTCCAGTCATCCTGGTACTGTGTACTTCTGGTTTAGATGGACCCAGTTAGGCTGTGTTTAATTTCCTTACTCCCCACCCCAAGCCCCCTCTATTTTTACTACAATCCAGCTTTTATGGGGAGGGGGAGGAGGGGGCATTTTTAGCTACAGAAGCAACTTGTGGTACTTTCAGGTTCAGAATTGCTTTCAGTGGCTGCATTTGCCTTTGTAGCTGAAATGCTAAATTGCTTAGTTTGTTTTATTATTTTCACCAGAAACATAATTGGTTTTGAAATAGAGGACCATGGGTAGGCTTGCTCAGGCTGAAGCTCTCTTTTCCCAGATGGGCTTTCACTGCCCTCATTTAAGCACAGAAGTTAAATATGTGTGTGATGATGTTCAGTTCTGTTTCTAGTGAGGACAGAATTGACTGCCCTGAGAGAGCAGCTCATTGTGTCTGAAGATAAGCAAATGAAATGCCTTCCAGGTTTCTGGGTGCACTTGCACCCAGTGGTGGTCACTCCACACTGAAATCTTGAAGCTTTCTTTAGGTGTCTGAGCTGTTTTCTAAGCAGTTATGACACAGCTTCACAAAATTGACATCACTTAGCTGGATAAGCCAAATCTTTACCAGCTGCTTTAGTGACCTCTAACAAAAATTTGTTTATTCTGCACTAAACCAGACCAGTTGTTTAAAGATATGGATGTAACTGGAGAAAGTGTGGAAGTGTGCGTCCATCTTGGTATGGAAACTTCTTGGGGTGTGTGTTTGTTTCACCACTGTATTTTCCCCCCACTGTGCTCTGATGCGAAGCTCAAGATCATTAAACTTGCAGACTGAGCCAAGGAAACAATAACTGAATCAAATTTCTACATTTCTGTGGAAACCATGCAAATCTGAATTTTGAGGGGTTTTTATTTTACATTCTTACATTTCATGTTCCCTTTGCCCTCCTTCCTGGCAAAATTTGAACGTCTTCCAGTTTAAGATTTTGCTGCTTCTCGCATGGACAGTCATTCTTGAAAGAAAGAAAGCTTTTTGTTGTGATTGCAGGTTTGTGTTTCTTAAATACTTTAAGTACAGTGCAAAACCAAACCCCCCAACTCCTGAAGTGTTGCTGTCCTCTGGGTTCTTTCATAACCTTTTTGACTTTTTTGAAGAATTATAATCTTATGGTTCCAAACGCCTTTGCAGTGACTAAGGCAATACAGAAAGTTAGTTGTAGTGCACAACTAATGAAACTATTGCCCTTTTTCCTTGCTGCTCAAGGTCCGTCAGCTGGTGTTTTACTGTGAATTAGCCCTTTGCATAAACACAGGTTTTCGAATTTTGCATTTGCCAGTAACTTCTTTTATAAAAATTAATTTGAACAGTTTCTAAAATTAATTTGAACGGTTTCTATGAAGTGAGTATATAAACTAACCCTACTGCCACTGATGACTTGGGATGTGCTGTGCAGCTGGAGTGTTTCCTTGCTAACATGTGCGTTTGTTTGTTTGCAATGAACAGCCCGAATCACCCAAACCCGTGAAACATCAGGCAAGTGGTTTTCTTTATGCTTTTAAAGTTATGTAGGTGAACTGATATTGATTCTTCCATTTTCTGTCAATTTGTATTCCTAATGTGGGGAATCTTGCAGAGGTATAGAGCCAATAGTAAAATTTGTGAATATTTAAGTGGCTTTGGGAATGTGCACTAATGAACAGCTTACATGTTCCCCAGTGTAGCAAAGCACCTCTCACCACTTTACAGTGGTGTTACTGGTCCTGCAGTGAGAGGTTCATCCTCTGCTGACCCTCTCTGATGTGCTGTGTGCACACTTAGGTAGTGTGCTGCTGAGAGAGCACAGAATGCTTTCAATGTTAAACAAAATACTAAATAAGAGAAGCCACAAAATTCTTTTGATTATCGTACTGTTCTCTCTGTATATTTAATAGCTTCTCAGATTACCTGATAAATCCTTTGATCTCAAGTGTAAAAGACTTGGCATAACCAATCACCTTCTGAAATGGAGCGCTTCCCCTGCGTTCTAGAGTGTGAGCGATGTGGTAACTGTTCAGTGTTACTGCCTGAATTAATGTTTTCTCACTTGAGCTTCAGCTGCTCTTACCCCTCAGGTTGGCTGGAGCCTCTAGGCAGATACTGCTGCCCGTGTCCTGCTCCCTCCTTGTGGGCAGCAGTGGTCGGTCTGTTCTAGACCATGTTTCACAAGAGCAGGAGTTGTAATGTTCCCAACACTATAGAGCTTCCAGTGAAAGAGCATAAAGAGGAGGATAAGGTAGAAGCTTGGGGTAACAATGTGGGCAGAGATAAACCATTGCTGCCATGTGTTACACAGGATAGATGCTCCCCTCTCTAACCTGGGCTGGTAAGTGATGCCCATGGCATGGGCACAAGCTTTGGAAGAAAGAAGAGCTTTGCAACAGCTCCCTATGATGATGTAACCAAGGCTCAGTGATGAAGAAGCTACCATGAGTTAATTTAGTTGATTGTCTTTCTTCCTTTGGACTCTTCTGAAAAACTTCTGTAGTGTGACTGAAACTGGCACAAAGGAAAATAGTAACAGAAATGGCAAGTTAGGTCTGGAGTACTTGAAGCAAAAAATTGCGTGGAATGCTGGGATGCCCTTGCTAGTGTGTGGAACCTGTTCAACCCTGGGAACCCAACCGTGTGCCTGAGCCCATGCTCTCATTTTCAGAAGTTACAGACATTCTTAGTATTTAACTTAATCCTCCCTCCTTGTAAACCTCAGTAAGTTCTAAGGGTTTTTACTAAAATATTTCTATGTTCCAAAAAAACCCATAGCAGTGTTTAATTTAACCCTCCTTTTGCTTAGAGTTAACGTGTCAGGGTTGAAATGAACCGTTTGGTCGCAATCTTTTTAAATGCATTAGTGAAAACATACTAATCCAGAAGTGTTGATACTGCATAAACCATAACCATTAACATTTCTGTTTCAATGTCATTTTGAACTCCAGAGTGGATCCCTGTTGTATGTGAGTAGCATGTAGCATTCCCTGCTTCACCCAGGCTTTCTGACCAACCGGATCACTGGGATGCTGATTTTTCTGAAACTGAGACAATAACCTGTCCTTACCTGAATGTTCCCCTGCATGAACTATTGCATGACTTCACTTCTTCTATGATATGGTGATACTGCTTTTTCCAAGTTCTGTTGAGGTGCCTCTGCAGGAGAGAGGCCTATAAGTCAAATTTACACTCCTCTTAAAACACTGAATGTTTCTGAAATAGAGAATTGGGTTTTCGCTGTAAAGCAGTCCATGGAAAACAAAAGGTTCCTAAATCATAGTCTACTCAACATAATGGAAGAGGTTTGCTTTTTTTAGTGATGGCTACAACAGATTTCCTTGTGGGTGCAATGCACAGAGGTTGGCTAGGCTGGGAGCACTTGCTTCCTTCTCTCTCTCTGCACCAAGATCAGAGGACCCGAATGAATGACGTGATCATAAAAGTGAGCCAATAAGAACCTTTTGGATTTGGTTGGAGACTTTGTGTAAATCTACACTGCAGGGGTTCCTCTGCACAAAACCCTATTCTGGTTCTGGAACACAGAAGCACTGCAAGTGTGGATGAAACCCCCAGGGAGATGCTTTCAGGTGGCAGAGTGATGGTCCGTGGAAGAGTCAAGTATTGAAGTCAATGTACTTTCTTTTCTAGAATAGCTAGAGTTTGGAATGTAAGCTGGGACACGCTTGCTGCATTTAATATACCTGGTGTGGTTTATTTCAGGCTTTGTACAGCAGGGTAAGCGAGCTTCTCAGTTTTATATGTAGTGTCTTAGCAGGAGCTCACATGATTGGAAGAGGAGAATGGGAGGGGTGGCATGAGGAAATGCTTTTTTACTATCTGATGCATTTACGTAGGGAACTTTTAGAATATAGAGTGTGGATGTGCATATAGTGTTTATAACAGCTAGTAGAGGGCTCTAGAGCACAGGTCTTGTGAAGAGTGGCTGAGGGATGTGAGGATGTTCAGCCTGGAGAAAAGGAGGCTCAGGGGAGACCTCTCTCTCCACAACTCCCTGAAAGGAGATTGGAGCTGGGTGGCGTTGGTGTCTTCTCCCAAGGAACAAGCGACAGGACAAGAGGAAATGATCTCAAGTTGTACCAGGGGAGGTTTAGGTTGGAGCTGAGGAACAATTCCTTCCCTGCAAGGATTGTCAAGGGCTGGCCCAGGCTGCCCAGGGCAGTGGTGGAGTCCCCATCCCTGGAGGACTTTCAAAGCTGTGGAGGTGTGGTGCTGAGGGATATGGTTTAGTGGTGCCCTGGCAGTGCTGGGTTTACAGTTGGACTCCATGACCTTAAAGATCTCTTCCAACCAAAATGACTCTAACAGAGTTAGTTTTTCTCCAAGGTGGATTTTTAAGAGTGCTTCTGCAAGTGGTTCTATTGGCAGAACTATCATTGGGTAGTGTTTAGTGTGCTTTGGGCTAAGACTCACACATTTTCTTCTTATTCAGAGAATACATAGTCCCAAAGGGAATATATTTGGAAGTAAACAAGTTTTGAGCAGATTAACTTGAGGTCATGTTAAAGAACAAGCAGTCATTACTTTCCAGGAGAACCTGAAATATATTTCAAAATATAAATAAAAGCCTCTTCTAGGTGTTAACTAGTGAACTTTAAAATTCTTGTGTAAGAACTGACCTCACATGGAAGCCTTAAGAGACTTACATTTCCCATTCTTTGATGCTCAGTCTGGGGCCTCTATTTACCTATGCTATAAATAATTGGAAAAAGCAGATTTGTGAAGACAAGCATCAGGTTTTTGAGACTACATTCCAGACTGCTTCACTTTTTCTTTTTTCTTTTTTTTTTTTTCTTTTCCCTTCTTTTTTTTAACCCATCCTTCAGCACAGGAGGACAATCTCATCCTTCCTTTTGTACATAAATACCTCCTGGGCTCATGGAAGCAGCACAGACTTTTTTTTTATTACCAGACTCCTCATAGGCAGCAATTACAAAAGATGGTGTGCACTTTCCTTAAGATAAAGTACTTTGATTTCTACATCCATTGGCTTGAACTCAATGAAATGTTAAACAGAAAGAAGACATTAAACATCCTGAGCAGTGTTGTCTGAATTGAGCAATTGGAAGATGCTCTTTGTCTTTGCTGTTGCTGAGTTCCCATTTTGGCACAGTTGTTAGGTGTCTTCAGGTCAGGTGGTGCAATGAATGTCTGGCTGATGGAAAGTGAGTATTTCACTGATTTGAAAGGTTAAAACCAGGTATTTCAAAGGAGCTATATCTGTCAAATCGCTAAACGGGAAGCTTAAGAATAACCTTGCACTAAAATCTTAACAGATTAATTTTTCTGTGTAAGGACTCAAAGTCTGTGCCTAATTTCATTAGCCCTAAATGTGAATTTTCTTTCCATGTTCAATGATTTTCAGCATCCATTAAGTCCGACTTGGTCACTGCTGTGTGTGTGTGTAAGTGTGTGCGTGCTTTAAAAAAACCCCAAACCCACATTCTTCACTGGATGGAGGAGACTCTCAGCAGATTTAGAAATTAGGAGAAGAATGATAAATCCCTTCTGAAGGTGGTGGCAGTGCCTCATAAGGGGTCAAATGACTGTCAGGAAGAAGCAAGACATAGGAACCTGTTGTGGCTTGTGCTCTGTGCTCATGTCTGTCTTTTTTTCTGTTTGTGTGGTTTTTAGGGGGAGCTGGAGCGTCAGCTGCTTCAGGCGAATCCCATCCTGGAATCATTCGGGAATGCGAAGACAGTGAAAAATGACAACTCCTCCCGCTTTGTGAGTGACTCCTTTTCTGTTTAGAGCCTGTAAATCTGGATTCCTGTTCATGGAGAAATTCCCCTTTTAGGAATGTATCTAATTAGTATCCGAAGTTTTCTTTGTTCACTCTCCTCTGAATTCAGCTTCTCTTACAATGCTTCCTGCACACCCTTGCTCTTTCTTAGCCAGATTTGCTCTAATTTTTTCTAGTTCTGAATTTCAACCATCATTGAGTTGACAGTAGTGTTCACAGTATAACAAATATAACTGTGCTGGAGAGATAAATTATGGCTTCTGTGCCCAAATTGCTGCTGAACTACTGTGAAGTCTGGGAGGAGTAGACATCAACATAGCATCTGGCTGAATATGTAACCCTCTTGTCAATAGCTGTGACTATCAATTGATTGCTCTACAGAAAACATCATCTATTAAAAAAAAAAATAAAAATCACAACACTTTAATATAAAAAACTCTCAAAATTTCCATGCCCTCTTCTCTGCCTGCTTTACTGAAGGGAAGTTAAAAAGCCAGTATGAGTTATTCAAGGTGTTGGGCGCACTCATAGGTGGCGGCTGTTTTTGTTGGGTCAGCAGCTTCTGTTCATATAGTGTTTCCCTGGCAGATAACCACTTTTGATATGTTCCATTGTTTTAAAAATAGTGGTGGAACTCAGGGTGAATAGCCCTTTTCCACTGTTTTTAACTTTCTTTGCGTTGAAGGCAAAAAAAAACATCTCCTCGTTCAGGGGAAAGATATTTTTGCTACAGCTTTTAAACCTTCCAATATGGTATTAATCTTTTTTCTCGTGAGAACAAAATGAAAATTTACTGTACAAATGAAAGATTTTTTGGCTGCCTTGATGTTTCAATGGTTGCTTGGATTTATAATGTAGAAATTCAGCTCCAGTGATAAGGACTCTGGAAAACTGTCTGACTCAATCCCTGAGATTGCTCTCCCTTCACTGAACAGGCCGAGTACTGGAGGAATTAAACTCAGAGTTTTATAGCCACATTATTTACAATATTGCTTGATGCTTTTGTATGTTGGGTATAGGATTTAGAATATCAGCAGGTTTCACTGTGCAGTAATTCTACTTTTTTATACGTGTTGAATCCATCAAAGATTGTACTAATTTAATAAGATACTTTTTTCCTAAAAGATGATAGCATCTGGTTTGTGTTATATTACAGTCTGCCTTGCCCTCATGAACATAATCGCTCTGCTGGCTCCAGCTCTATTTTTATAAAGCAGCCAGTGTAATGCACTCCAGATGGTGTCATCTCATGCAGGGAAAAAAAAAAAAAAATCTTTAGTAACAACCATTTTAAAACCTGACTTTAACTATATATCCATCCTCCCACAAAGTGAGAAGTGCTGTTCTTAAGCCCATGCAGGCTGACAGTCTTCCCCAGGCAGTGTGGAGCTGCTAGCCTGCTCCCACACACTGGTCACTCCAGACAGCACTGGAATAAGGCTGGTGTCCAATCCATTGGTTTTGGATTTTTTTCTTTTTTTCTTCTACCCAAGGCAATGTTCTCTTGTGTTTCAGGAAATTGTGTCTAGCATGCAGTGGATAGGAGAGCGGCCTTGTTGGGTTCGTGTTGCAGGACAAAATGCTGCCTTATGATGTGATTTTTACCAAGCTGTGTACTTGGTGCTATAATGAACGTGTAAATGGGATTCAGTTGTTAGATGACTAGCTCTGTGGTCTCTGACAGATACATTTAAGATTTCCTAGCAAGATTTGCCAGTCCTAGCTAAACAGTTGCACTAATTTGCTTTTAATCCTAAAATGAAGTAGATAAGTGACCTCTATAGTGCAGACTTCAGTGATGTCCCAACTGTGAAGCAGGGAGCGAGTGGGTCCCCCCTGCTGAGGTGTCTGCTGTTTTCATGACTGCGTTTACGCTCAAGCATTTGTGTCCATGGAACTGGTAACTGGATAGCAGAAGCTGGATAACTTTTAAGGGTGTAGCAGGGTGAAGTAGTTCCGAATTATATCAGAAAAAGCCAATGACTAGACATCATGTAATGCTTTGTGTTTGTTTTCACATGTAACAAAGCATATTCAAGGAACGTCAGTCTAAGAAGGCTCTGTGGTACCTGTCCTTTGTAAAAAGTTGCCAGTCACTGTTCTCAGCATTCTAGTGCTGACACGTGTGTTAGATCTACTCTGTTGGTTGAATTTCAGAAAAATGTTGGTTCATTCTTTGTGACAGTTATAAATGCAACTTTTTGCAGTTGTTACTGAGCAAAAACCATAAATGCTTCAAATTAGAAGTTAGAGTGTTATGATTCTACAGACTCAAATCTGAGTGCTGGTCCCTGCCAGGGCATGCTTGAAAACAAGCCTTGTTCCTTTGTGTGGTCAGTTTAGTGCTGCTGCCTCTCCAACCAAACTGCAGATTAAGCCATAGGGAGTAACTATTGAAACTAATAATCCACCAGTCTTTTGAAACGTGAAGAAATCTCTTTAAGTTGAAGATGTACAACCACAGTCATAGAGCTGTTGCTTTGTTCTGAGACTAAGGCTGGTGGGTAGGTTTTACATTTCTCTGGATTCACTGGTGTGGCTGGGGGGAGAAACTTGGTCACTCTTGTGCACACAAATCCTACGGACATTAAGGGGCCTCATGAGGAAAGTCCAGAAGGGTGGAATGCACTGGTAAGAAGATGTAATAGCTCAAATGATGGCAGCAGACTGTTCAGGCGTAAGTCTGCAGTATGGCAACATATCCCCTGTAGATGCTCGCTGGAGTCGGTCCGTTGCTGGAATACAGGTGTAGGTGGCTTTGTGCAGATACCCTCAAAAGGAGTGTTTAGACGGTTGTTAAGAAACTGTTGTGATGTTTCCTGATCCCCAAAACCTGTCTGTGTGTGAAGAGAGGACTGCAGAAATTGAATGCAATGAGAATGGAGAGTTCAGTGTCATCTCTGGGTACTCCCACTGGTTTCTTCACATCTTTGCAACCAGGGGTATACCTACCAGTTTAATAAGCACAAACTTGAAATATAATCATGGTGCTGTTTAAATGTGGTCCAACTACAAGCCAGAATCTGTTGTTTGTTAGGAATCACAGAATGGTTTGAGTTGGAAGGGACTTTAAAGATCATCTAGTTCCAACCTGTGGCAGGGACATGTCCCACTAGAGCAGGCTGCTCATGGCCTTGTCCAATCTTGTGTTGAACACATCCAGCGATGGAATGTTTGTAGCCAAGTGACAGATGAGATTGGGGAACTGATGTGGCTTAAAACTGGTACAATATATCCACTTGCAACAGCTTTATTTCCATGAGCTGCTTCACTTACAGGGAGTGTGCTCAGTTTTTCCCTTTGTGGGGAAAAGAGCATGTATGTAGAAGAAATATTGTATCTCTGGAGGAAACAGCCTGAAGTTGCACCAAGGGAAGTTTAATGCATATTTAGCCACCAGTATGTTTGCTATAGAAAGATATGTGCTTAAAATCTCAGCTTTGTTTTCAACCTTAGTGTGTTTTGTCAGTGCAAGAAATTGACCTTCACTTTCAGAAGAGTTGTTCGTAAGCCTGGATTAAAAGCATGTCAAGAATATTAGTTCTTTAATTTTAGAAAGTATTTATGTGCACTGTAACATGTTCCATTGAACTGATGGCTGAGCACACTGATGGGAAATGATTTAATTTGAACATGTGTGAATTGCTTGTTAAATGAGTGTAAGAAAGATTGTGTTTTTCTATAGACAGCATTGTTGTCTTAATAATTGCAAAAAAAAAATATCTCTTCTTTGCAGGGCAAATTCATTAGGATTAACTTCGACGTTACTGGTTATATTGTTGGGGCCAACATTGAGACATGTATCCTTCCTCATGCCACATCACTGTAAAATGCAAATTTCCCTATTTGCTTTGCTTTTAACTCTAGAATTGATTGGAATGCAGTGGAAAGTTGCCACATTTTTACATTCCTTTGACAACATCCATGTCCTCCTTTGTTTCAAAAGAGCCTATCAAATATCTCTAATTCAGCGTGCATGCTCAGGCTTAGAAATAGGATACTCCAACATTTAGCGCTCGGAAATCTGCTGGATTTTCAGACCAGCCTTAAAATCCGGTTGTGTTAAATAAAGAAATGATTTAAATTGTGCTTGCTCTATCAACAGTTTCAGAAAAAAAAACCTGCCTTCCTAATTGGAAACTGAGCTCCTGTATTGTGCCAGATGCTCAGTTTTGCTCTTGTCAGCACTGCAGATGCTGCTCTGTGCCTGGAAAGAGGCTGGTCCTCATTAGAGTGATTGAGCTGGAAATGCTGGGACACCTTCTGCTTTCTGAGGTCTTCTAGATACCAGCATAGGTTAAATAGCACAAGACCTACTAGCAATTACTACTGAACCCTAATTGAGTTTTAACTCTAAGTTTGGGGTTTTTTTTTTTTACTTATGGTTGCATAAGAACAAGTGAAAATACTTGCCCTGAAAGCAATTAATTGAGAAATTTAAACTTCAATAACAGTACAGCTTAAGGCAGCTTATTAGACACACTCTGCTGCACAAATTGAATTTGGGGGCTGTTTAAAGGCAATGCAGATCGTGTGGAAAAATACAGTGCTTGAAAAAAAAACAATGAATGCACTTTATCTCAAGTACCTGGGAGCTGCGTAGCTGCTGGGGTTTTGGTACTAAGAGTTCAGCTATAACCTTAGGAGAAGTGATTGAAAAAGAATAGCCAGCACCTGTCCTCGCTTGGGCTTCAGCTGATCCAGTACAGACAGTTGTCAGCTGCATGTGTCAGGGAAATAGTCACAGGGAAATGAGTTTGCTGAAATAGTGTGGGCTTCTACCAGTCTGGACATAGTCCTGCTATTACTATTCAAGTTCTGCTTAGTCTTACAGTAATTATATAACCCACTTTGAAAGGTTTGTTTGCATTGGACGGTTTTAACCAAAAATTGTAGATAATCCTTGACTAGTTATAATCAGACTTGTTGGAAAAATCTCGCGCTGTTCGTCAGGCTAAAGATGAGAGGACATTTCATATCTTCTATCAGCTACTGGCTGGAGCAGGAGAACACCTGAAGTGTAAGTTGAGTCTCATTTTGTAAAGCTGTTGCTTCTGTGTGGTGTTTGTTACTGCATTGTTAACAGTCACATGTGAGCTGTTCTTTGGTCTTTAAACAGTTTTAAAAAGAAGAATGGAAAGCCAGGTGGCTCTCTTCTGAGAGGTTCTTGGGCTTTAACAAGTATGGTGTCATGCAACTGTTGCATTTCAAGCAAATGGCTCCTACATGAGAAAGTCCAGTTTGGACAGCCTCTGCCTGGGAGTCATTGGGTGGAACTTGCAGAGCTCCCAGCTGATAGATAACCCTGGTCAGCAGTGAGAGCTGTAGCTGTGCTGGACAGTGCCCTCAAACTGGGCAGAGAAGCAGACATTTTACCAAAACATGGTAAAACCCTGAGGCTTTCTTCAGCCAGAGTGGTTATCTCTCCTTTTTTTTTTTTTTTTTTTTTTTTTCTTTTTTTAACTTGTTCTCTGGTAACGGGATTTCTGGTAGGTTGTGATAAGTGAAACTGTATGAAGATAGAGACTTCAGATGTTCAGCACCCTTGATGTGGCTAATCATCAATACCTAACTCCATTACTGTTTTATCTGTTACCTTTTGTTAGAGATACTTCTTTCAGGGTATTCCAAATAGGGATTTGAGATTATTCTGGATCTGATCTGGGGAACGTTCTCTTTGCAGGCTTAATGCATTAAACAGCTAACGTAGGTTGTTACAGAGATTCTGGGGATCTGGATTCAACTTTGAGCGTACATTCATTTGTAGAGTTTCAGAAGCTGGTGTGATGGCTTCTTGCCATATTTAAGGACCTGGTTTTGTAAAGCACAGTCTGTGTGTTTTGCAAGGACAGAATATGGATGTGTTTCTTTAGCTTATTTTCTTGTCTTCATCCTTACCCATAAAACAGCTGACTTGCTGCTTGAAGGATTTAACAACTATAGATTTTTATCCAATGGCTATATCCCCATTCCTGGGCAACAGGACAAGGATAACTTTCAGGAAACGATGGAAGCCATGCATATCATGGGATTTTCGCATGATGAGATCTTATGTAAGTTACGGAACCTTTTGATTTTTTTTTTTAAAGTGTACTTTTTTCTGTCACCAAATTTAGTGTTGTTTCATTGTCTTAACAACCTGCAGCAAATCGTTGCTTAACAGGAGCTAGAGTTGAATTCAAGCCATTTGTCCAAAAAGTACAAACTTAATTTCCTTTCTCATGTCATACTTTGAATTTGGAATGAATGAGACACAAGTAGCAGAAGAAAAATTATTTAAGCTGAGCTCTCTTCAGTTAAACTGTTAAACGTGTCTTTTATTAACACAGCAATGCTGAAAGTGGTGTCTTCAGTGCTACAGTTTGGAAATATTTCCTTTAAGAAGGAAAGAAATACGGATCAGGCTTCTATGCCGGAGAATACTGGTGAGTTATTACATTTGTATGGCTTCCTTTAGCTTCAGCTGTGGTTTTCTTCCTGCCATTTGCTTAGTGCGTATCTTTGAAAAGCACAGAGCAGGCTTCTGATAACACACAGTGCCAAAACGAGGACATGACTGCTGTGGTCATAGCCAGTGGACAATTATTAAATCTGTTCTCTTCCATTCTTGTAATGCAGACAAATTTAAGTATCTATCAATGGAATTTATGCTGTTTCCTTCTAAATTTCAAACATGTATTTCAGTTTTGTTTATTATCTATGAAAACTTAAGCCTTAGGAAAAAGTGCATGCTTAAATCAGGTTGTTTTCTTTGATTCTTGACAGCAGTTTTCTTGACTGGAGCCAAGCATGGTGAAATGGCTGAACATAAGAATGCTATATTTAGAAATTTCTGAAGTGGCATGATAGCGCATGACTGAAATTTAATTTCTCCGTTTGTATCTGCAATGTGATCAGCATTCAGAGGACTATATATCCTCACAGAAAAGAGCGCTGCTGACACAGACCTCAGGTTTTTAATTTAATACTTCTGTCCTAGCCTTTTAAGTGCTCTCATGGAAAGTCAGCTTTGAGAACTGACTTCAGCAAGAAGAGCAGAAAGACCCAGTATTGGCAGGACTTGCTCTACTTTCACCATTCCAGTTCTCACCTGTCTCATTTTGTAATTGTCCTAAATTGCTGGGTATGTAGGTTGCTTGCAGTGTCCAAAATTAGTGGTGGTTCTCTGGGCAGCAGTGTGCTGCCCGGAGTGCTCCTGCCAGCAGGTATGGGTTAAAGATCAACACTCACTGACTTGGCATTTGGCTGGCAGCTGGCACTGGGAGTTTTGCACTGAGGTAAAAAGGTTGGCAAAGGAACTAGTTTTTGGTCTTTTGAGTGCCAGCTTAGACAACTCAGCGGACTCATTGTCCATTTAGGTGTGATGTAGAAAGATAGAGTTGCTGCTTGCTTCTTGACTTTTGCCTTGCCATTGTTTTTTTTGAACATAGCATTCTGAATTATGATATTGGATAAAAATATATTGATGCTGTTGGATAGTTACAATACTGGATACAAAATTCTGGATTTTAAAGCAAAGATTCTGAAAAGCTCAGATCCCAGAAAAAGCACATTTCTGTTCTCTTGTGTTTAAAAATTACTTTATTGGGTTATGTGACCTTCTTTCCAAAGACACTTCAGTGAAACTCGTCTCTTGCTTGTCACCTGTCATACATCTCACTGTAATGGGTGTCACTAGTATCCTCCAGAGAGATGAGTGTCTTGGTAGTGATTCAGCTCAGCTACAGCCATGTGTCCTCAACAGGTTAGGCTAGTGTCCCAGTAGAGGGGATGGAATTTGTGTGGATGGTCAGGCCTTTCTACAGTTGCATATCTTAAAAAGAACTTCCTCAGTTACAAGCAAACAAGAATTACACTTCAGAAAAGTGCAGGATTAAGCAAGCTTCCATTTATGTCTTGCTCTCCAGTCGCACAGAAACTCTGCCATCTACTGGGAATGAACGTGATGGAGTTCACCAGGGCCATCCTGACACCCCGCATAAAAGTTGGAAGAGACTATGTTCAGAAAGCCCAGACTAAAGAACAGGTAAGTTTGGGTGCTTTAAAGGTGAAGTGAATCTGTACCTCACCCTGATTATCTTGTAATAAAGAAAAATGGCATTAAGTGTGTACTGCTGCTGGCTTTGAGTTTACTGTCTTTATTAAATGTTCTTACATGGTAAGAATTAGTGATAGAATTGAAGAAATCTTTCCCTTTCCTTGACCTTTGGCTGGTTTCATCCTTTAATGTGATTATTTTATGTATCAGACATGTGGAGAGGGTTTTTTTCGGAACATTTTAAAAACACATTTTTCATACCATTAATCAAACTACCTACAGTTTCTATTGCTTGTTTTCATTCTTCAGTGGTATTAAGTCCATTAAACTTCTCTTTCTTAGTTATTTGTGATTACATCTGTGTCTCTGTTCCTTTGATGACTTCTCCAAGGTAAATAAATTTTCCCCTTTGGATTTTCAGGCAGACTTTGCAGTGGAAGCTTTGGCAAAGGCCACCTATGAACGGCTCTTCCGCTGGCTTGTTCACCGCATTAACAAAGCTTTGGACAGGACCAAACGACAGGGAGCATCTTTTATTGGAATCCTGGATATTGCTGGATTTGAAATCTTTGAGGTACTTTAAAACACTGCTAATCAGATTTCTCTGCTCCCTGTTACTGTGTGCCTGGGACTAAACATAGAGCTATTTAACGTGTGTTCCAGGGCTGCAGTGCCAAAAAGTAATACTTTAGTCTAAATTGTTCTTTTCTATGTGACATTTTTTCCTGGTATACATTAATTTAATTGTAAGTTACAGGGAACATAAGGGGTTTGTATATGTTTTCCAATTTTCTTTACATTATATTTGAATGTTTCAGAGTTCTGGGGAATTTCCTTGTAAGGTCAAATTTTTGACTTGTAGATGTGTTACAAGTCCTGTCACTGAATTACTCTGACGTAGTGATGTTATTCTTGTAGTTGAACTCCTTTGAGCAACTCTGCATTAACTACACCAATGAGAAGCTTCAGCAGTTGTTTAACCACACGATGTTTATCCTGGAGCAAGAGGAGTACCAGCGAGAGGGCATAGAGTGGAATTTTATTGACTTTGGACTGGATCTACAGCCTTGCATTGACTTAATTGAAAGACCTGTAAGTTTGTGCATGAATAATGCTCTAAGGAGAAGAGGTTGGACTTCAGAGTTTGTCTTTTACTGCTTGTAGATTGTAAGACTCTGTGACAGCTCTGCAGAAGTGTCTAAAAAGCGAAGTAACTTGGGTGCCAAAGTCTAAAATACTGTGTATTAGTAAAAGGATTTATCCTGATGGCTTTGCACCCTGATGTTGGGGTAGAACACTGGGTTAAAGCTATGAAGCTGCTATTTTAATACTTTCTTTCCATAGTGCTAATGAAGCCTTTAATCCTGTCACTCTCATATTAAACCGTGCCCTTGCATTACAGGAGCTTTAGAATGGTCACTCAGTTTGAAAGCTTTTCAAGACTTAGAGTAAACTTTTTTTCCTCTGCAGTCAATAGCAAAATTCCAGAAATTTCTTTCAGGATAGAGTGTTTTCCCCCATAAATCTGCCTTGCAAATAGGAAAATAGTAAGGTGTTCTTTTAACATATTCTTCTGGTTAGTCAATATTTGGAACTGAAGAAGGCTTGAAACGGGGGTGGGGAGCAAAGGTCATTCCTGAAAGTTATAATTTTTCACACCTCAGAACTGTTGAAATAATTTTAGGATCTCTTAAATCAAACCTAGGGCATTGCAGTTCCTAGTATCTACCTTTCTGTGTGTGTTCTAGAGCACACATAAGCTGCCAGTGATGCAGTGCATCCTGAGGAGCAGAAACGTTCCTGTTTTCATTTAAAGCAGGACAAGGCAAATCTTCTTTCAGTTAACAAAGGTTTGCACCTTTGTTTGTGGACCTTCACAAAATTCTGCCTCCTTTGAAGGTAAAACCCTAGCAGAAAAGCCTCAGGGAGTAAGTGTGGACACTTTCAGTATGTTGATGTTCAGGTGGAAACACTAAAATGCATCGAGTAACTTGATTTGTTTGGTTATGGTTTTCTCTTTTTTGAAAAGCAAATGTCAGTACCTTCATAATTCTTCTGTAAATGTGATGCTATGTAGTAGGCACATAAAGATCTCTTTAAATGTGTAAACTTTACATTCACTAGAAAGCTTCTAAGTATATATCATTCTAAACCCTTTTTTCCTGTTGCTTTCCTGCGTGCATCAGTCAGTCCCCTCTGAGGAGAATGATCCTGTCAAACAATTCTACAGATGTAAAATACAGACATTGGTTGTTCCCTGCTTTGTTTTAAGCATAAAATCCTCTTCACATGGAGTGCTTAAATTCTAAGAGGGAGAATATAAAACTGTGCTGTCAACTCAAGCAAAGCCTGCTCAATCTGTTTGGATGCTGCTGCTGGCTATCAACACAGGGCTTGGCAAGAGGAGGCTCAGTGGCTGCCACAGCAGTATTGAGTGGCTGGGAGGGACAATTGTTTTGAGTTTACCCACATTAAAACATGACATTAACTGCTATGGAAATGTGGATGAGCTGCTGTGTATGTATGTGTCACAGAAATGTGTGGAAGATAACTAAAGGTCACCTCTTCCAATCTCTGCTCAAAGCAAGTCTGTAGGCAGCACTAGGTCAGGTCAGTCATGTCTGCCTCTGTATACATTGGAATTAATTTGTTTGAACCAGTTATAATGTCCTTCATTGAACTGGACACCCCCACAGCTTGTTTTCATTTAAATCAAATTTCATAGAATCACAGATTTATTATGGTTGGAAGAGACCTTTAAGATCATCGAGTCCAACCATTAACCCAGCACTGCCAGGGCACCACTAAACCATGTCCCTCA
>JANHFX010016469.1:71717-101783 GCA_027560015.1 Chloroceryle amazona
CCATTCCTGGGCATGGGGCACCTCCCCCGTCCCCCTTCTCAGGGGCCTGGGGTTACCCCCTGCCCCCCCCCCCCCCAGTCTTTTCACCCTTGACACCAGGTAAATGAATTCTAATCAGGTGACATTTCTGACATGGAATTGAGTGATGGAAAGATGAGAAAATGAAGTTTTACTATGAAAATCAGAACTGAAAATAGACTGAGGTGGAATGAAGCTCCTTGGGGGGGGCATGTCTTACTACTTAAGGTCCAGAATCCCCAGAGCTACTAATAAATATTGTGGTTGTCCTACAGCAGCACAGCTTTTTCTTTCTCTGGCTTTCTGACTGCAGGCTCAAATGAAAGACTACCAGCGGGAGCTGGAGGAAGCCCGTGCATCCAGAGATGAGATCTTTGCACAGTCCAAAGAGAGTGAAAAGAAGCTCAAAGGTCTTGAAGCAGAAATACTCCAGCTCCAAGAGGTGAGGTTGAAATCCAAGGAATTTATTTTTCTTGCTAGAGTATGCTGAAGATCAGAGAATAAAAAAGAGTAGAAGGCAATCGAGTGAGTTGAACAGAGAAACAGGAGCCGGGAGAACTTTCTCTTCCCCCTGCTCCTTGTTATTGCTGAACTTCACAGCTTTGTAGGAATCTTTCTAATAGTCTTGACTTTTTTTTTCTGCCCAGGTTGCAGGAAACTTTACCTGAACAGACTTTGGGCCTCATGAATATTTGCAAGGTGGTTTAAGAGTCTCTGAAATGAACAGTGTCAGTACTAAAAGTGACTATTGGAAATAGTTAAGAACTGAGTGACATCTCCAGTACCTCAGGGACTGTTTCATTTTGTGGTCCTCTTTCTCTTCTCTTATGGACGGGTGTTCCCTCATTGCTGGCAATTTATATAAGAGCTCCAGGTCTTACTACATGTCACTTCTCCCGTGTTATACCCTTGGTCTGCCCCAAGGTCCAACAGCAGCAGAATTGCCTGGTGTGAGACGCTGCCTTTTTTGTCCTGTGTAGCTGAGACCAAAGTGTGATGCAATTGCTCAGATTGTCACTGCACTCACTGTTTGAGCCTTTACTGATAAACTATGACTTACTAGAGCTTCTCCATATCAGTTTGGTGTGGACTTGCACTTGCAGTGCCTTTAACTGTCCTTCATAGCCAATGCTTGGGTGTTTCTGCCACTTCATGGAGTTTTATAATGAATCACTGGTTAATGTTTATACTGTTGTGCTACAGTTTTTATTTTCTATGTTTTGCTGGTATGTATATGCCATGTACTTTGTAAAAAATTTGCTTTAGTGCCCACTTTACACTGAATGTGTTTATTGGAGCGTGTGGCAGAGTGGTTTCCTCCTGCTGTTTAGGGCTTGAATGTTACTGATCTTCACACATCACTTTTTTTTTTTGCCTTAACTTTGTGCAAGGAACACTTTAGGGACAGTGAGAAGTGAATCTGTTGTAGTCGTCTGCGGGGGAAATATCAAGATAATGTCCTAGTTCTACAGATGTTGCTTCTGTTTATCTGTTGAAAGACCTTAGTGATACTGCTCTTCACAGCAGCTCCCAGAAGTTAGTAGGCAGCTAAATTGTCTGGGGAAGTTTTGAGGTTCCTAATGCTGTAATGAATCTTCTCCTAAACCTTCCCAGGAGTTTGCTGCATCAGAAAGAGCCCGACGTCATGCAGAGCAAGAAAGGGATGAGTTGGCTGATGAGATTGCAAACAGTGCTTCAGGAAAGTGAGTCATCACATGTGTTAATTGTGCATCTGGATTGCTTCAGTCACCAGGAGGTGTAGTTCTCGGTAGTCTGCTCGCAAATTCTATATTGACCTGTCTTCATGATAAAAACCCCTTGTTGTTACGAAGGGAATTGCTGACACAGTAGTTTCTCATGACAATTGCTAATGCCTAAAGTAATAGAAAGTAGCTGGTAGCTTGGTATCGGATCTGAACAAGTCTTGACCCAAATACTTCCTTTCTAGGTCAGCGCTGCTGGATGAGAAGCGCCGTTTGGAAGCTCGTATTGCGCAGTTGGAAGAAGAGCTCGAGGAAGAGCAGAGCAACATGGAGCTTCTCAATGAGCGGTTCCGAAAGACCACGCTGCAGGTGAGTCCATTGGAGGCAACTTGTGTTTCAGTGTGCAGTGAAGTGGATACTCTGAAAAGCACCAAATGATCTCCTATTCTTCTCCTATGACAGGTTGACACACTTAATTCTGAGCTCGCTGGGGAGCGGAGTGCTGCCCAAAAGAGTGAAAACGCACGGCAACAGCTGGAGAGGCAGAACAAAGAGCTGAAAGCTAAGCTGCAGGAACTGGAGGGGTCTGTGAAGTCCAAGTTCAAGGCAACCATTTCTACTCTAGAAGCCAAGATTGTGCAGCTAGAAGAGCAGCTTGAGCAGGAGGCCAAGTAAGGGGCGGGGGGAAATCTGTTTGCCTGTGTTTGCTCTATCAGTTGAATGTCTGAGACCTTCATTCTTAAGTTTTGGTAGAGCTGAGATGGTAGCTTATGTTAGGGCTTATCTGCAAACCTTCTGCTTAGGGGAGACACTTTCACAAAGCACCTGTAAAGTCACAGGGATCGAAAGCTTCAGAATCTATTTGCTCCATAACTGAAACAGGTGAGTATGTTGACTGTAGTCCTAGCATCCACAAGGTGCTGCAGAAGTTTCTTGAGAAAAGATGAAACATCCCCTTGAGACACCTGGTCTCTGGTTTGAGGAAGCAAGTTGAACAGCTTGCTTCTGACAGCTTAAGTTGGTTGGGATGAGTTCTGAAGTGAGCTCTTCCTGGTTGTCCTGGCCATCTTGGTCCTCCAGATACTTTATTTTTTTAGCTAGTTCCTCGCAGAATCTGAGGGTGAACTGTCTCATCGCCATCTCAGCTCTCTATGCTTTGTTGGAGGACCATGTTACTGGGTAGCAGTAACTTTAAAGCTGCTCAGTTCGGCTCTTTGTGCAGAAGCACCTTCTTATTTCAGCCTGCACACCATACTCCTGTTGCTCCAGTGCAAAGACTTCATGCTTTCAAAGCCACACCCTGCCAACCACACACTAGTGGTTCTGTGGATGGTGGCAAGGTGTGTTGAGAGGAATCGACTCTGTTACACAGTGAGAAAATGGACATCTTATGTTCCCAGCCTTCGAGTACCAGCCCAAATGATGGCTTTTCATTATTCTAGGGAAAGAGCAGCTGCCAACAAACTGGTGCGTCGTACAGAGAAGAAATTGAAAGAAGTCTTCATGCAGGTAGAGGATGAGCGTCGACATGCAGACCAGTACAAGGAGCAGGTAGGTGGAAGGCTCAGCTTTTGAGGCCTGTTTGTCAGAAAAGGCAAATGAAAACTTACTTGGAGTAGAAGGGGCTTGTTCAGAGAATCACAGAATCACTTAAGTTGGAAAAGAACTTTTAAGATCATCAAGTCCAACTGTTAACTCAGCACTGCTAGGTCACCAATAAACCATGTCCCTCAGCACCACATCTCCACAGCTTTGAAACCCCTCCAGGGATGGGGACTCCACCACTGTCCTGGGCAGCCTGGGCCAGCCCTTGACAACCCTTGCAGGGAAGGAATTGTTCCTCAGTTCCATCCTGAACCTCTCCTGGTGCATCTTGAGGCCATTTCCTTTTGTCCTGTGGCTTGTTCCTTGGGAGAAGAGACCAACCCCACCTGGTTCCAACCTCCTTTCAGGGAGTTGTGGAGAGAGAGGAGGTCTCCCCTGAGCCTCCTTTTCTCCAGACTGAACAACTCCAGGTCCCTTAGCTGCTCCTCACCAGACTTGTGCTCTAGACATTTCCTCAGCTTCATTGCCCTTCTCTGGACACGCTCCAGCCCCTCGGTGTCCTTCTTGGAGTGAGGGGCCCAAAACTGAACCCCGGATTTGAGGTGCAGCCTCACCAGTGTTGAGTACAAGGGGACGATTCCTGCCCGATTCCTGCCCTAGTCCTGCTGGCCACCCCAGTGCTGATCCAAGCCAGGATGCTGGAGGCCTTCTTGGCCACCTGAGCACACTCTGGCTCATCTCCAGCTGGCTGTTGACCAACCCCACTAGGTCCTTTTTCACCGGGCATTTTCTAGCTTCTCTGCCCCAGACTGGATCCTTGTTAGGGGGTGGTTGTGACCCAAGGGCAGGACCCAGCACTTGGCCTTTTTGAACCTCATCCCACTGGCCTCTGTCCATTGGTCCTGTTTGTCCAGATCCCTGTTCATTTGAATCATTTTAGATGACTTTTTATTGTGGCATTCAGTGATATGTTTTAAATACTAAAATTTTGAAAATAGATGTATTAAATGTTATCACAAATTAAATCTTGCTGAATTTCAGGCAAATCCTCCCGGTGTGTTAGCGTTACTGGATGAAGAATGCTGGTTCCCTAAAGCTACTGACAAGACATTTGTGGAAAAATTGGTCCAAGAGCAAGGAACCCACTCCAAGTTCCAAAAGCCAAGACAGCTGAAGGACAAAGCAGACTTCTGCATTATTCACTACGCAGGGAAGGTAAGAGTTTAGTGCTAAATACTTGGTGAGAAGCCTTGGTCTGGGGAAAGCACTATGCAGTATCGCGACCTGATTTAGAAATACTTGTGCAGGAGGGTGGCCTTGCTTAATTTCCTTGAACGTATTCAGGAGAGCCCTGTGGAACTCTTGTTACCAAATAAACTGAACTAAAAATAGAAATTAATATTCTATTAAGCAAATGTTTCAGGTTCCTTTAATTTTGCTGTCAGGTCTTAGAGGTGAGGGTTCTTTTTTTTTTTTTTTTTAAAAGACTTTATTGAATATCTGTTTCCAAGTTGATAGTAGTGCTTGAAGCTGTGTCGGTACCCTCTGCACTTTTATCTCCTCAGTTCACATAAGACTTTAGGCATATTATCCCTTTTTATAGATCATCTGTTACCTTTTCATTTTTACTATTAGTTCAATCTTTAGTCTCCTGCTGCGGGAGACAGAGCTCAGGTGCACTGTGAACAGGCCCCATGAAATAACTGCAGTTCTTGTATTTTGTAAATCCTTTGTCATCACCAGGTCTATTTCACAGGCCCATGCTATGTAATTAGTTTAATAGTTAAAGCTTAAGACTAGTACCAGTTTCTGCCCTGATATTTAGAAGAAACAGGTTGTGTGAATGATGAAGAGCTATCCTTTACATTTTATTTAAAATACTACTGACTTGTTATCTCTTCATTGATGTCAGTGGTGCCAAAAAGTGAAATAAAGAAATTATGCATTTTCTTGTGTCAATATTTTAAATGATTACTTAAAAATAATGAAACCATCACTGTTGCTACAGTTAATAGGCTTACTTTTAGGTAATCAAACTGACGTAAATAAACTTGGTGCCTGACTCCTCAGAAGTAATTATTCTGAAGATGGTTGACTTCTGCCATTTCTGGATGTTCCTGGACCACTGGCATTGCCTGTCTTAGAACCATAAAATCATAGAATGGCTTGAGTTAGAAGGCACCTGAAAGATCATCTCTGTCCAACCTCCATACCATGGCCAGGGACACCTCCCACTAGACCAATTCGCTCAAAGCCTCATCCAGCCTGGTCTTAAACATTTCCAGGGATGAGGCATCCACAACATCTCTGGGCAACCCATTCCAGTGTCTTGGCACCCTCATAGTAAAGAACTTCTTAATGTTCCATCTAAATCTATACTGTTCTAGTTTAAAACCATTGACTCTTGTTCCATCACTACAAGCCCTTGTAAAAAGTCTCTCCCCAGCTTTTCTGTAGGCCCCCTTCAGGTACTGGAAGTCCTCTATAAGGTGTCCCTGGAGCCTTCTCTTCTCCAGGGTGAACAACCCCAATTCCCTCAGGCTGGCCTCATAGGAGAGATGCTCCAGACTTCTGATCATCTTTGTGTCCCTCCTCTGGACTCATTCCAACAGATCCATGTCCTTGTACTGGGGGGCCCCAGAGCTGGATGCAGTACTCTAAGGGTGAGGTCTCGGAAGAGCAGAGGGGCAGAGCTGCCTTCCTTGATCTGCTGGATCAGTGCATTTTTTGATGCAGACCAGGATACAGCTGGGGCTTTTTGGGCTGCTAGTGCACATCGCTGGCTCATGTTCAGTGCTTCATCAACCATCACCCGCATGTCCTTCTCTGCAGTGCTGCTCTCAATCCACTTGTCACCCAGCCTGTACTTCTGCTTGGGTTTGCTCTGTCCCAGGTGCAGGACCTTGCACTTGGTCTTGTTGAACTTTGAGGTTGGCATGGGCCCATCTCTCTGGCCTGTCAAGGTCCCTCTGCATGACATTCCTTCCCTCTAGCCTGTCAGCTGCATTGCACAGTTTGTTGTCCTCAACAAACTTGCTGAGGGTGACCTCCATCCCACTCTTCATGTTGCCGACAAATACATTAAACAGCATCGGTCCCATTACCAATTCCTGAGGGACTCCACTTGTCATAGGTCTCCATTTGAACACTGAGCCAGTGATTGTGTCTTCCTCTGACAGGTATCAGTTTTCAATTTTTTGATCAGAATGTGTATTCCTTTAAAGCTGGAATTATTTGTAAAAGAGCTTTTCATGCAAGAAGCAGTAAAATCATGACCTGATTTGGATTTAGGTGCTTGAAGCATTGAAATGGGGCTTTTTTCCCAAAGCCTTTATTTTCAAGCAGAAAACTCTTTGTCTGGTTGAAGCCAAACAATGTGAGTCATTACCAAATTTTTGTTGGACTTAGGGACTTTTCAGGCTCTCTTTTGGGCTGGGATAAACCCCATGTTGGTAGCACTGAATTTTCAACTGCTGAGCTATAATTTAATTGTAAACCACAGAACTGGTTCTTTCAAGAGAAGAGCTTTGTTTTTCTTTATAGAACAAAGTGTTTGTTTAAATTTAAGTGCTATAGTGAAAATAGGAAAAAAAAAAAAATCACACTGCTGCACATCCTTAACTTACTGTAAATTGAGGTAACTCCAGCATAGCTCCAAATTACTTTGTTTTTACATCTTCATAGTGAACAGTGAATCCTGATTGTTGGCAATAGCACTGGGCTGAAAATGTGTACCAGGTAGTAATGAGCAAAAAGTTGGGTTGCTAAATGTTTAAGAAAACTCTCATTTACTCTTTTGAACAAATTAAAACTTTTTGTGGTACTTTGAACTCTTCTGAGGATGTACAACTAGCTCATAGTGAGCAAGCATTGAGAACAGAATAGGAGATAAAAAACGGTCTAGTATTCTGAAAACTATGGATGCTGACAAATTTAAACCCAAAGCTGGAAGTTTATCTGATCCTGTGAAACTTGGCTGCTCTGCAGGTAGACTACAAGGCAGACGAGTGGTTGATGAAGAACATGGACCCTCTGAATGACAATGTGGCTACGCTCCTGCACCAGTCTTCTGACAAATTTGTTGCAGAACTGTGGAAGGATGGTAAGAGATCGTGCTCTGAGCGCACAAGTTCTTAATGACCTCTACCTTGATGGATGAGTTTAGGGTTTTCTGTGCCTGTTCCCTACTCACCCTCCACCTCTACATTGTAAATCTACAGCATTTTCTCTATCATTTTTTTTTAGCACCAAAAGTACAAGAAGGAAGCTGTGTTGCACCTCTGGTCCCTTGCATATGTACCGCTTCTGAGTAGCTGCTTCTCATTTCATTATTTGAACTGATACTGACTTACTACTTGTTACCCTGTGTCAAATTCCATGTAGAATCTTGTCCAAAATTCTTAACCAGACTTGCTGGTGCGGAGTCCTGAATGTGAACAGCTAAAGTGGCTCTTGATGTCCATAAAACGTTGTTGTCTGATGTGAGCACCAGCAGAGTTGTTTCATGTGCAGTGGTGAGTGATACCCTGGAAATCTGCATCCCCCAAAATCATATCTGTTAACAACCATACTAGTGCTTAGACACTGCATATTAAAATCAAATGCAATATGTTCCTGTTTTAACTGCACACTGCTGGTTAGTTTACCTGCACATCAGCTTAAAATATGTATCTACATTTTTACCAAAATGCTCCAAGAAGCTGAAATAGCCAAATAAATACTTAACAGGGACTTTTTTCCTATTCTAGTTTTTAACAGTGTGTTAATTGGAGTATGTTTGTGTCACAGTATATAAATCCTGGAGTATCTTATCTGAGGAGAAAGTTAAGCTTGTGGTACAGATGATGCTGTAGGTTAATACTGAGTTTCCTTCTTACTTGGTTCACCCACAGCGAGCAGTTGTAATGAGTATATAGAGAGCTTTTTGGTTGAGGATTTGCTCCTTTTCTTTTGAGTACACACACAGAAGCAAAAGTGGTTTGGTCTAAGTATTCAAAACCTGATTCCACAGATACTTGAAACGTGCATGGAATATGTTATGGCCTGATTGCTTTTGTAGCACAGTTAAGTCTGTTTGCACTTGATAATCCTGTTGTGTGATATTAACTGAAGTGTCTTGTGTATCTGCTCTTCTGTCTTTCTGTTTTTGCTGTTTCTCTGCCTTAGAGATTCAGAATATTCAGAGAGCCTGTTTCTATGACAATATTACTGGTCTTCATGATCCACCAGGTGAATGGATGTATAAACAGTAGGCCTATCAAAGGCAGGGCTGTGGTATCTACAGGAAAACCATTTTTGCTCGTAGGCTTGCATGAACTTCTCATTTCATGCTGCCCTTAGGTACACCTCCCCACGACATGTGATCTCCTAGTGTGTACCTACTCAGCTGCTGCTGCGTACATAGAGCATCTCAATTTTATGCACTGCACTTAAGCATTGCAGATAAAAAGGTTTGTTGCTTCCTAGTTCCATACTGAGATGCGGAATTGCTTCTGAAGTGATAATTTTGGTAGCTCCAAGCGTTTGAGAGAATGCACAAGCTTTGTAATACTATCGAGCTTCTTTCTGCAGTCCAACATTGACAAAACTCTGAAATGTTTTGGAATGTGGTTGTATTTCATGGGGAGGAGAGCTGAAGAATGTACTGAAGTATTGGAATGAGTGCTGCAGTTGTAGTGAGGGTAGTGAAATAACTATCTTCCATGCTTCTTGGAGTTCTTTCATTTAAAAACCTCTAAATTTTCCTATTTCCCTTTGTAGAAGCTGCATGTGTTTCTTGAGGTATTGAGAAACCAACAAACCCACTTATTTGGAATGTTTTTTTGAAGACGCTTTAGATATTTTATCCAACCTCTTCCTCCCCTTTTCATTTTCCTCTACCACCCCAGCATGAAGACTGGTCACTACTAGTTGTGCCTTCAGACTTCCAATCTTTCCTTGGGCTTATGTTCCACTATTAATGATAGATCACATACTGGAGGACACTAATGGTGGTTCCTAAAGTATTTACTAGAGGGCTTGAGTTTGGAGGCTGTAGCCAATGGATGGTTGTCCAGCTGTGCTGTTCAATGACTGTTCTAGCCTGGAGGGAATGCTTATATTTCACTTGAATAATCCTCTTGGAAATATAAGTAATCTCCTTATAGTTGGAGGACAAAAGAAAAGATGTGCAATTATCAGATAAGATTTACAGAATATTAAAGTACATAGCCAAACAGAAGCTAAATGGTGTCCAGTTGCTAGTGGGGTTGGGTGGGTGCATGTTTCTAATATTTGTTTCTAATATCCTCTGTAACACCGATTCCCAGTAATCTCTATCCCAATCCTGGTTTAGAACTGAGTTCTGCTTCAAAGTAAATATTTGGGATATGATCTTATGAACAACTTGCCACCTACGTATTCTTCTAACTTTAATAAGCCACTTAAATTCTTACATTCACAAATGGGTGGAAGATCTGGGCTCTGCTCTATGGTATGTGCAAGACACACAAGTGATTATTCACACTTGTTGCCCTGTATTTTTCTGCTTTTAATTTTTTTATAGACCTTTGAAAACCAGTTGAGTAAGAAATAAAATTCTGTCACTTATTTGTCATATACAAAACTAATTCCAGTAGCAAAGTGCAATTTCTTCTGCTTTGGTTTGAAGGAAATTGAAGATAACTTCAGAAAATTTCAATTGTAGCCTACACTTAATTACTTGTTTCTGGCTGGCCAGGTTGGATTTCATGGAGAACTGATACATGCTGTGTATTTTCTTGGTACTGAGAAGTGCCAACTAGCATTATTATGGTGTTAAGACACTGATGTTTTGTTTTGGGGTTTGTTTTTTTGGTGAGCTCTTTAATTGTTTATGTGCACCTGGGATCACATTTCTGGGTTTGGCCTAAAGGTTTTAATAATAGCAGCACGATCTGAAGAAGAAGAAACCATAGAGATCCTTACCCAAAATGTTCCAAAAAAATCAAAGAAAGAAAAAAAAAAAATCATTTCTGTTCTGATGCTTATGGAAGCGTTAAAGGCCTTTGGTGTGCAGTTTTCCTGCTTCAAAGCTTGTCTTTTGGCTAGGAAGGTCTTCGCAGTTGTATATAAAACTCAGAGGAATTCTTCAAAATTACGGACTAGCAGAAATCTGGCAGATACTTCCCTCCCCCCCACTTGTCACTGAAATAATTCTCATTTCCAACTCTTCTGTAAACAGTTATGCTTTCAAAACACTTTTGTATATTCAATGAAACTCACATTTAGTTTATATAATTACCGTGACTCTTCCTTTTAAGCAAATATGCACAGATGTTTAATTCCATATGTTCAGCCCAGAACTATTTTGCGTTGTTACAATTCAAAGAATTGCCAGCTTCCCAGCAGCTTTCAGTCTCTGAAAAGTTGCCTTAAAATAAAGAAAATGGCTTTTACTGGTCATGTAGAACTGCAAGTAAAGAACTGGATATGTAAGTCTGTACCTCCTAAAGCTACACAACTCTGCTGTCTAAGTTTGTGGCTTTTGGTTCCACTGCTTCTGCACAGCGTCCCTGGTACCTGCTGAGTGCCTCGCCTCCCGACGGCATCTCCTGTCATGTGTTCCGCAAAGCTTCTGCTTCTGCACTGTTGCTCCTCTTACTGCCTGTCTTCATTCCTGACAATTATTAAAGCCCACTTAATTATTTTCTCTTCTCTCCAGTGGATCGTATTGTGGGTCTGGATCAGGTCACTGGAATTACAGAGACGGCTTTTGGCTCTGCATACAAGACCAAGAAAGGCATGTTTCGGACTGTTGGCCAACTGTACAAAGAATCTCTCACAAAGCTGATGGCAACACTCCGAAACACTAACCCCAATTTTGTTCGCTGCATCATTCCAAATCATGAGAAGAGGGTATGTACCACAGACTGCTCCTTTAATCCTTTCTCTTTGATTAAAACCTTTACATGTGCTTTACATCCTGAATGCTGCCATGTCATAGATTCATAGAATCATTTAGGCTGGAAAACACCATCAAGATCATCAAGTCCAGATGATATTTGTGTCCAACCAATGCATGTTTCTTTGGGGAATCAGAAGCCAAGTTTCACAAATCTTTCACACTCCTCAAATAACCTTCTCAGTATTCCCCACACATCCCCTTATTACAGTTGATTTTTGTAGAGCGTAACCTGAAAAACATAAACTATGTTTTTTCATTAATACATGTCAAAAGACTAAGTCACGCTTGTTTTGTTTGTCCAGGCTGGAAAATTGGATCCACATCTGGTGCTAGATCAGCTTCGTTGCAATGGTGTTTTGGAAGGAATAAGGATTTGTCGACAAGGATTTCCAAACAGGATAGTGTTCCAGGAATTTAGACAGAGGTAACATCAGGAAGAGTCTTTTGAATTTTTTATAAAGTAAAGCTCCTTGTTGAGTAATTGAAGATGCCTCACCCCATCCCCCAACCCACCTGGAAAAAAATCCACAGCCATGTGTGAGATCTTGAAGTGGCTTGATCTTGAAGCAGTTATACACTACAAGTTCATTCTAAAGACAGGAGGGAAGGGGAACAATCTAAAATGGGCTGCTGGAAAGACCTTCTGGAGAAATTCCCTAACCATGCACTTGGTGACTGTAGCTTTATGGGTTTATAATAACGTAGTGGATTGTTGAATGCCAAGTTGTGTTTTTATTTGAATTTAAAGGTATGAGATCCTTACTCCCAATGCAATTCCAAAAGGCTTTATGGATGGTAAGCAAGCCTGTGAGCGCATGGTAAGTGTTGTAAATATTGTTAAAACATTAAACAGTTGAAACAAAAATTGTCCTTTTCTTGGTGCAAAAACAATGTACTTGCCTTACCATTTAGATCAGAGCCTTAGAGTTGGACCCCAACTTATACAGAATTGGACAGAGCAAGATCTTTTTCCGAGCTGGTGTCTTGGCACACTTAGAAGAAGAACGAGATCTGAAGATCACAGACATTATCATCTTCTTCCAGGCAGTCTGTAGAGGATACCTAGCCAGGAAGTATGTGTGCTCTTACCATTTGATCTTCTCCTGGTCATCTTAAGCCTCTTTGAGAGGGACCTATGCATTAAAACTTCCATTTCAGAAGATATTTTCTTAAAGTGTGTTGCCTGAAACTGTATCTGTATCCAGGGTATTCAGTGAGTTTTTACCTAATAGGAATTCGGACCTTCATTCCTTAACAATATTTCCTTTCTTTAATCCTGCCTTTGTGACACATGCAGCTGTTTACAGCTAGTGGCTGTAAAAAAAAAAAAAAAATAAAAATTTTCTCCTACTTCACTGGAGGTTCTTAGAGGTACTTGGAAATCTGCTGTTTTGAAACTGAAGGACAGTTCAGCATCTGATCCATCCTGATTTTATCTCTTTAAGAAAAAAGTCTGTAAGAGTAAAATAACATTTAGTATTTACTGTTTTGAAAGCGGTGAATACAGCTCTTGCTCTGCCCCTTCATGTAGGGAATGAGTACTTGGAAATCAATGTAGTCCCTGAAACTTAAAAACAAGCTATTGATGGTCTGCAAGTGTTTTAGGGCTGGGTAACCTAAAAATTAAAAGCATGGAGAGGTAAGTTGTATTTAACATGTAATGTTTTGCTTTTTCTGTCTTCAGGGCCTTTGCAAAGAAACAACAGCAGCTGAGTGCACTGAAAATCCTACAGAGGAATTGTGCTGCCTATTTAAAGCTTAGGCACTGGCAGTGGTGGAGAGTCTTCACAAAGGTCCAATATATTCTGCGACTTTCTTTGACTTCTGTAAATAGGTGAATGCAGGTTCTTATTTGTTCCTTTCTAATCTTTGCAGGTGAAGCCTCTTCTTCAGGTCACTCGTCAAGAAGAAGAGCTTCAAGCTAAGGATGAGGAGCTAATGAAGGTGAAAGAAAAACAGACCAAAGTGGAGGCAGAACTTGAGGAAATGGAAAGGAAACATCAACAGGTTGGTGTCCAAGATCACCTTTCAATATCTATAATGTGAGTTGCACAATATCCCACGTGAGGGAGCCGTGTTCAGGAGACATTTGCGAGCAAAAGCACTGAGAATCAGGTTAGCTCACTCTGTTCACACCCAGATAAGATCTGGAATAGGGAGACAGAACATGAGCTATTCCTTCTGGAATGCAGAAACGGGCTAATTTTTTTTCAACCTTCCCGAGCTAGTTTACAGGAGAACTTCTTTGGTGTGCATGTGCTGCTAACAGTGTGGGGAAGCAGCTATGACAAGTACTGGACAAACCTGAAAATGGATTTATGTTGATAAGTAACATTGATATCAATTTACTGTCACTCTTTCAGGTTTTCTTTAAAGACAGACAAGTATTTATCACTATGCTCACATTGAGATAAGACAGAAGTGGGATGGATACCTAGAAGGGCAAAGCATCACTTCTGTGGATGAAAGGGCTGGAAGACGTAGCCTGTGAGGAGTGCCAAAGAACATTGGGATTGCCTTAATATGGTGAAAAGAAGGCTGAGGGGCAACCTCATCACACTCTACAGCTTCCTGAGGAGAGGACATGGTGCTGAGCTCTTCTCCTTGGGATCTGGTGTTAGGACTTGTGGGAACAGTTAAAAGCTGCATTAGGGAGGGTTCAGACTAGGCGTTGGGAAGCATCTCTTTATGCAAGACGTTGCTCAAACACTTGAACAGGCTTCTTCACAGAGGTGGTTGACGCCTGAAGTCTTCTGGCAGTTGAGGCACTTTGACAAAGCCCTTAACATGCTTAAGCTTTTGGTCAGCTCTAAAGTGGTCAGGCTATTGGACTGGATGATTGTTGTAGGTCACTTCCAACTGGAACTATTCTACTGTCAAGTTTACACAGCAAGAACAGAATTTGTTCCAGTTCCATTCAGTGCCAGCTTCAGCCCAGCTCCCTATGGCACTGCTCTGCCACTATTCAGGGATGACTGTGAGGAACAGTCCAGGTGACTTCTCTCATCTTTTTGCTGTTGGTAGAAGAGGGCAGGTGGAGCAGGTGCAGTGGGATTTCTTCCATAAACTGAGGGGACAAGTGAGTGAATGTAGCTATACTGCAAAAGCTGGTGTCTCCTGGACTGCTGCTGAAGCCCTCTGCTAAAGGTCTTTGGGTTTGTATGTTGACCAGGGAGCCAAGAATTGGTGCAGAATTTGTCCATTTGTCCTTTAAGTTACTCTGTAGTTGTCATATGTATAATCTTATAAGAGACTTTGAAATGTTGCTTTAACTGCTTTACTGCCTTTCATGTATATTTGCAGCTTCTAGAAGAGAAGAACATTCTTGCAGAGCAGCTACAGGCTGAGACAGAGCTCTTCGCAGAAGCTGAAGAGATGAGGGCTCGCTTGGCTGCCAAAAAACAGGAATTGGAAGAAATTCTCCATGATTTGGAATCCAGGGTTGAGGAGGAAGAGGAAAGAAACCAAATACTGCAGAATGAGAAGAAGAAAATGCAGGGCCACATTCAGGTAAGTGTCTTGGTAACTGGAAACGGAAAACTATGAAACAGAATGGTTAAGGAGGCGGAAGTTCCCTCAACAAAATTTAGCTCCTTAAGCTATGTGTGGGATAAAATCAGTTTGCATTTCTTTACTTATGTTCAGTGTTTAGCTTCTTATGGCCTCCAGCATATTCAGGTGAGAAAAGAAAGCAAAATCACAATGCCCTTTTGGTAGCTGTAGCATGTGTAGGTAAGAGCATGAAAGGTAGTGATCTGAGTGGGGAGTGGCTGCACAGGGCTTACCGGCTTTTGTACAGAAACAAAGACTGATGGGATGATGTAATTTATGAGGGAAATCTTTTTTCACTAAAATACTGTGAATATCATAGAATGGTAGAGGTTAGAGGGAACCTCTGGAGATTGAGTCCAACCCCTCTGCCAGAGCAGGATCACTTTGAGCAGGCCACACAGGAACAGATCCATGCAGGTTTTGAAAGTCTCTGGAGAAGGAAACTCTACAACCTCTCTGGGCAGCCTGTTCCAGTTTGTGACCATTAATTCTCATCCTATCACAGAGCACCACTGAAAAGAGACTGACACCTTCTGCTTGACATCTGCCCATCAGATATTTGTAAACAATAAGATCCTCTTCTCAGGCTTCTCTTCTCCAGGCTAAACAGCCCCAGGTGTCTCAGTCTTTCCTCCTAAGAGAGATGTTCCAGTCCCTTTGGACTTTTGTTCCAGCCTCCATTGGACATTCTCTAGTATTTCCCTGTCCCTCTTGAACTCGATAGACCAGAACTGGAGTATTGTGTCCAGATGTAGTCTCACTAAGGCAGAATAGAGGGGAGGAGAACCTCCCTCAACCTGCTGGACACACTCTTTATGCACTCCAGGAGACCATTGGCTGCCTTGGCCACAAGGGCATATTGCTGTCCCATGAATAGCTTACCAGGACTCCAAGGTCTTTCTCCTCAGGGCTGCTTTCCTGCAGGTGTACCTCTAGCCTGTACTGGTGTGTGGTGTTAATCCTTCTCAGGAGTAGGACTCTACACTTGCCTCTGTTGAACTTCATTTGGTTCCCCTTTGCTCAGCTCTCCAGTCTGTCCAGATCTTGAAGATGAGGAAGGGTAGTCCTATTTTGACTTCTACAAAACTTGAAGGAGATGAAGTTGTATTAGTTACTTGGGTTGTTTTGGTGGAAATCAGATGATTTACATGTTTTCTTCTGAATAATGGGGACCTTGAAAAGGGAATACCTGAAAACTTCTGTCTTTCAAAGTGTTCAAGGTACTTAAAGAGGAAATAAAGGCATCAAGAGCTGTGACATGTGGGGCTTGATAAGTCTGTTAACATTCTGGCTGAGAATCTTATTTACAGCCAAGAAGCACAACATGTTACTCCTTTTCTAATGATATCTGGCTGTTCGTGACAATATCTGAACCATTTCAAATCTAGAATCTAAATTCATACTGAAATGAGGAGATGCTTCCTCTGTGGTGTGTCTTCCTAGACTCTTGCAGCTGTACCAAGTGCCCTCTTCAGATACAGTATGTGAGGGAGCCTGACAAAACCTGATCTTTGGTTGTCATTATTTTTTTTTTGTGTGTGTTCAGAATTAGGAAGGTGACAGACTCTGAAGTGAGTGTATGTTTCCTAGAGAGCATAGTTCAGCCAAAGCTCAAATACAGAGCATAAAAAATTCCATGTGTATCACATGGCCCTTAATTTCATTACCAGATCTATACTATAAGAGAACCTAACAAAGCAAATCCATTTTTAGTGTTAGTTAATGCAGGTGGCTTTAGAAAATAATACATCTTTGTCACCAGGCTGGGGGGGAAAAAAAAAATAACACATTGGTAACCTGGAAAACTCACAGATGCAGTTACTTTTCTTCCCAGGACCTAGAGGAACAGCTTGATGAGGAGGAGGGAGCTCGACAGAAGTTGCAGCTTGAAAAAGTGACAGCTGAAGCTAAGATCAAGAAGATGGAGGAAGAGATCCTACTGTTGGAGGACCAAAATTCCAAATTTTTGAAGGTGAGACCAATGTAGATGATGGAGATTCTGCACATTGAGTAATAATAGTGCCAAGGGATAGCTCTCAAAATATTTGAGACTGCTGTTACATTATCTATAAAGTTTGTGCCTGAAGACTAGTGGGGTTTGAACAGGTTGAAGCTGAGACACTTAGAGATGCTTTTGAACTGACCTTTGCAAGGGAGGTATTTGTCATGTGTTTTTACAAGAGCTTGTGGTGATAAGAGGAGGGACAAGGGCTTCAAACTGCAAGAGGGAAGATTTACATTAGAAATTAGGACAAAGTTCTTCACTCTCAGGGTGCTGAGACACTGGCACATGTTGCCCATGGGAGCTGTGGATGCTGCATCCCTGGAAGTGGTCAAAGCCAGGCTGGATGGGGCTCTGAGCAACCTGGTCTAGTGGGAGGTGTCTCTGCTTTTATGGCAGAGGGGTTGGAACTAGATGATCTTTAAGGTTCTTTCTAACCCAAACAATTCTATGATTCTCTGGTTCTTCCCAATGTTATGAGTCTTTCCAAATCGAAGAACTGAGAACAGTGTTTATCATCACTACTGTTATTCTTTGTAAACAGAATTTGGAAACTGTACAGCAAATGCTGTCCTAAAACCAAGCCTCCCACGTGTTAAATTCCAGACCTCACTTTCCTGGAAAACAAATGTTCAGGTTTCTCTACTGTTCCAATTGATCCTTAGTATCAACAGGTAAGTCACTTGAAATAAAATCTGTATTATATATGGTGTGTGAGACCTCTATATAGATTTTGTATGTTCAGGTATTTGTGCTGCTTGGATGCTCCTACAGTGGTGTTCTAGAATTTATTTCTCTCCTTTCTTCTAACTAGGAGAAGAAGCTGATGGAAGATCGAATTGCTGAATGTACTTCTCAGCTGGCTGAAGAAGAGGAAAAGGCCAAAAACTTGGCCAAACTCAAGAACAAGCAGGAAATGATGATCACTGATTTGGAAGGTTTGTTTTTACTTCTTTTGCCTATTAACAACTTGGAAATCACCCTAGAAGAGGAATGGATCATGTATTACAATGCACACAGTATCTTGTCCAGTCTAAGTGTAACGTTATATGTCGAAACCTTAATAGCTGTTATTTTATCTAAATCTTGAAAGTCATTTGTGTTGCTTCTGAGACTTGCTGTATCTGGCTGCTCAGTCTTTCTCGTGTTTAACTTGTTAGATTTTTGGTTTTGAGAATCCATTTCATTTATAGACACTCTGAAATTCCCATTGTCAACATGTTCCTTAGTAATGTGGTAAAACATCTGTCTCTGGGGAAGGTGCTACGCTTTGCTATAATAACACAGCAGAACAATGTCTTTCTAGAGGAATGTTAGTAGAAATTCATTAGGCTTACAATATTTTTTGAATAAGCAAATCTGAATGGTTTTGCTTTTCTTAAGGCTTTGTTTATCTAAAATGGTTCAGTTTCATTGGACATTTATTTCTTGATTGTTTTGCTTGTGTTGTTACAGGCTAAACCAGTCCTATAAGTAAGCTTTGGTGATTTTTCTGGCATTTTGTTTGTTTTTCTTGGTTGGTTTAGTTGTGTTTTTTTTAATTTACATATGGCTATAAATTGCTGTTGTACAACATTAATAAACTGCCAAGTCAAAGTTGCAAAATAAAAGGCAAAATTATTTTCTGTGCCCTAATTTGGAAATAGTTTTTTCACTTACTGTATTATAGCCTGTTTTGCTACATATTTTAAAACTGATGTGCTTATGGAATAATGCCAAAGTTTAATCTTCTCCACATAGTAAGGTGTTGAAGTAACAGGGATAGGAGGTGATTGATGTACGTTTTCTTTAAAAATAATTTTCTGAGACCTTAAGATGGACACAAGTGAGATTTACTCACTGGAAATTAATACTTAAGTAGTTTTGTTCTTAAATTGGGACTAGTGTTTCTGAAGGTACTTGACCGATGTGTTTGGTAATGTTACAGTTTCAAGACCAATGACCTTAGAAATGGAAATTAAGGCTTAAATATCAGGCATGCAATTTCTTGGGTAGTAAAGCACAGCAAAATATGTACTCTTCATGATTCAGTAAGCCACTAAAGTCTCTCTGCTAGGGTCTTGGCACTGCTAGGCACTCGTATTTGGGAAAAAAAAAATCTAATTCATTTTACTATGAACTTTCTTAATTACAGATTTGGGTCTTATGACACTGTTCTAACTGTCAGTCACCAGGAATATAATAAAAAAGCTGAGGGAAAAGTGCTATTTTTTTAAATGAGGAACTGCTTAGAGAAAAACAGTGTTACTTTAGGTTGCCTGGAAAATCCCAGATAGCCCTGGGTGTCACTGAGAGATGGTCCTTTAACATCTCCATGTAGGTGATGATGTCCTGGTCCAGTAGCATGCTTAGGAAGGGTGTGAGAGAAATCTCTTCGCTGAAGACCCAGGAAGTATTGAACAAGTCTAATAACATGTTTATGCTACTGAAGTTAGAATTATGCTAATGCTATGCTAAGTAAAACCTTGTAACTTCACTCTGTTACCACCTGCAAACAGTGCAGCTGTCAACAGCAGGCAGATAACTAAATGTATGCTATTGCTCCAGTCCCGGGTGGGTTTCACAATGAAATGCCTTAGGGCAGGAGTAACTCTGCTACACAAGTAAATTCCTGGGAGCTTTCAGGTTTGCAAAATCTTGCTAAATATCGGTGGGATGTGAGTTAGTGGCACAGATACTTGGAATAATGGTTTATTGAGTTTTCACGAAGCCGTACTATGTTCCAGTAGACCTTCTGGAGTCCAGCCTAGCCTTTCTAAGGCTATGCCAGCATTTTTTCCAGTCTGTAGTTGAACCTCATTTTTGAGTCTTGATGTCTGTGATTATCTGTCCTAGCAGCTCAAACTACTCTTCCATTAGATCCCACTCCTTATTTTCTATCAAGATTAGGTTATGTTTCCGTTCCCTTATTTCAAACTCTTTTCTCCAGTTATTGACTCTTGATTTTTCTACCTAAATCATATTTTGCTATTTCATCTTTCCCAGTCAGCCTTCCAGCTGCAGGCTGGAGGAGGAATCGACACAGGATAAATTAAACTTCTGCCACTCCATGGCTCTGGCCCCAAACCTTCTGAGTATGATGAGAGAAAAATGTGTATAAGTATGAATATTTATTTCCTTAGAACGCTTAAAAAAGGAGGAGAAGACCCGTCAAGAATTAGAAAAAGCTAAAAGAAAACTCGATGGTGAAACAACAGACCTACAGGACCAAATAGCTGAGCTGCAAGCCCAGATTGAAGAGCTGAAGATCCAGCTGGCCAAGAAAGAGGAGGAACTGCAGGCAGCTCTTGCCAGGTCAGAGCACAATGGTGCTTATGGCTGCAAAAGTGTGGTAGAAACCTACTTTTCCCAGACAGAATCTCAGCTGACTGCAACATAACAGGACTGGGAATGGTAAAGCAGAAGCCAGCTGGCATTTATACTGGAGCATCTCTAGTGTTGCGCGTAGACATGGCAACAAAAAGTAATTCAGTGTTTTATCAGCATCCTAGCTCTACAAAGCTGGGGAGTGTGTGGGGGGGAGACCTTTCACTAGGGTACTATAGTATTTGGGCTCTGAAAGCTTTTGTAGTCTTCTGGAATTCAGACTTGAAAAGGAGTCCTCTTAATGAAGGACTTTCAGTGGTGGGGTAGTATGGACACTATCAAGATTTATGTGGTAGTCTTGCAGTCATGTGTTATGAGCTAAACACCTTTTGTGTTTTTTGATCTATAATTTTGGAGGAAGAGAAAATTTTACAGAGTGTGAGATCTACAAAACTGAATACTTGAATTGGAAAACTTGAAAGCTGATAGTGCATCTGTAGTACCTTGAGAATAACAGTAGTAGTTTTCTGTCCATCAGGTTTTAGAAGGTCTATTTTATTCTAGTGGAGAAGTTAAGATACCAGTTATGTACATAATTTAAATATCACAACTGTTAGGAGACTAGATCTGGAGCTATGAAATGCCATTAACTGCTGTGTGTCGCTTTAACAGAGGTGACGAAGAAGCCGTTCAGAAAAACAATGCACTAAAAGTGATAAGAGAGTTACAGGCGCAAATTGCAGAACTCCAGGAGGATCTTGAGTCTGAGAAGGCCTCGCGCAACAAGGCAGAAAAGCAAAAAAGAGATTTAAGTGAAGAGTTGGAGGCTTTAAAAACCGAACTGGAAGATACCTTGGATACCACTGCAGCACAGCAAGAGCTGAGGTAGGATCATGTGTCTGTAAGGACACACCATTAAAATTCATCTTTAATTTACAAAAAACTAAAACGTGTTTTGTGTTTACTTGTTTTTTTTGGGGGGGCGTATTTTGGTTTGTTTGGGTTTTTGGTTGGTTTCGATTGGGGTTTTTGTGTGTGTGTTTGGTTTTTGGTTGGTGAGTTTTTTACTTTATTATAACCCTCAATGTTTATTCTAGGACAAAACGTGAGCAGGAGGTGGCTGAACTGAAGAAAGCAATAGAAGAAGAAACCAAAAACCATGAAGCACAGATCCAGGAAATCAGGCAGAGACATGCTACTGCCCTGGAAGAGCTCTCAGAACAACTTGAACAGGCCAAAAGGGTGAGAAAAAAACGAATTACAGAAAACAACCCCACACTTTTCTGCCTCAGAACTTTCTATAAGTACCATAAGTGTTGTGGTCCCTTCCAGTGATATCTCCAGAGCTCAGTTGTCCTCTATACATGCATAACAACTGCTATTAAATGAAACTTATCATTCTGGTTTGAATATATTGCAACTACTAGACAGTCTTGGCATCTCTTTGAGAATGTAATCAGTGTTCCTAGAGATAAATCATGTAGGACTTCTGCAGGAATTCTCCAGTACTCCACATGCTTATTTGGTGAAAAGCAGTTCTCTGCATGAGTGAATATTCTGCAAAATTCTTACCAAGTAAGGTAATAGTATTGTTGGCGCTCACAAATAAACTGTGAGCAGAGGTAGGGTAACACTTCTTCCAGTCACTCAGCTTCACACTGCAACTGTGCCCTCTAGTGCTACACCCTGTGGGGTGTCCTGCCAGTTTGCAGAGCTCTCTTCTGGTGTTCTCCAGTGACCTCTCCCACTGCAGGCAGGAGGATGCACTTCTGAGTAGCATGGTTCCTACATGTGTAGCTTGAGTGTCCTGTTCAAAAGTAGAATTATTCAAACACTGCCAAGAGTAAGTGTCTTTAGCTCATGAAATTCACAAATGTACATATGGCCAGTTCATACATTGCAGTAATGCTTTTATGAAGGGAGTACTTCACAAGCTTCCTTAGTATTTTAAACTGAAAAATCTAGCAGTTTAAGGTGGTAGTTTATTCACCTGAAGATCTCTACTCATGTCTTCTGCTCATTTTTCATTAAATATCCTTAATAAAAGCATGAAAAGAAGGAAAAATACCCTGCAATCTTAAACAAAGGTCCTGCTATAAGATAATGTCAGTTCTGGTGATGTGGTAAGAATGGCACTTAAACATCTCTTACACTAATTATTTCTTCTTTTTAAAAGTTTTTGATAAATGTCAGTGCAGTGGTGAAAAGTGCTTTGTTAGGCACTCCCAGACTGCTATGCCTACTAAAATCAGGGCAGCTTTAGTTGATATCTTCCCTTTTATTTCTGTGAGATGAGCCATGCTGATCTGTTAATGGGCACATTCCTTCCTACTTACAGTCCTACTCAAACAGTCATTTTACAGCACTGATGTCCCAGAGCCTGCTCTGTTCAAGGAAGTATCTTCTGATCCTCACTGTTACCTGTGATACCTGGGAGCAGAAGAACTTGCATTAACTCAGTCTTTGCCTGATGTACCCAGAACTGTTACACGGCAGCAATTAAAACGCTCCCTGCTTAGAACTTGAGTGCTTGTTTTATCTTTGAACTTGTAAACCTGATTTTCTGGACTGAATGTTCTTTGGCAGGTAATTTTATTTGTATGTAACCAGGTGTTGAATGTCTTTCTTCTTGTCTTTCCTAGTTCAAAGCAAATCTTGAAAAAAATAAGCAAGGCTTAGAGTCGGACAATAAGGAACTGGCCTGTGAAGTGAAGGTACTGCAGCAGGTCAAGGCAGAGTCTGAGCATAAAAGGAAGAAGCTTGATGCTCAGGTACAGGAGCTAACTGCTAAAGTCACAGAAGGTGAAAGACTGAGGGTGGAGCTGGCAGAGAAGTCTAACAAACTGCAGGTAAGGCTGTATGGAAGTCCTAAACTGCAGAAAAATAGGCAAGAAACTAAAATTCTTAATTACATGCAGAAATGGCTGGGAGAAATGATGCACCTGGGTCTGCAGGAGCTAGGCCTGTAGTTGACAGGAGAGGTGACCTCTCATGTGCTGTCATGTACTTGGGGGATGTGAAAGTGTTGACATGCCTCAGTTGAAGAGAGCTGGGCAGTCATGACATTTATCCTGAACTCTTTGGGTTATGTGGGAATTATAGTGGCTTTTAAATATGTGACTTCCCATCTTGAAGCCCAAACTCTGAAGGAGGCTCTGCAGAGTCAAGATGCTGACAGTTGCCCTACAGGTTTTTTGACTAGATGTGGAATTGAGTGGATTGTGCTGAGCCTGCTTGTAGGTGCGAACAGAAATGTATTGACTGATGGTGGCCACCAGTTTCCTTTTGTGTACATAAAAGTAGTATAGACTAAAATAGCAAGATTTGGTACTTGGCAGTAGCCTCTGCTGTGATGCCTTAAACCCAGCTCCAGCTGCTACCCAGATAATCCCTGAGTGAATGGTCCTGTAAAATATATAGTCCTATAATTACAAGTAGCATGTAGGTATGAATGCAGATATTGGAATGATGTGTTGTGCTAAGTAGCATGCTTAACTGTTGTTGTCTTATACCACTTACGTTCAAGACTGACACCCAACTCAAAGTTTCTAGCCAAACTACAGCATTTTTAGTTTTTTTTTTTCTCTCTTTTGAGATCTATTGTTGTCTTGTCATACCTGGAATCCACAGAGGTTTTGTGTTCTGCACTCCCATCCCTGATGGGATGTGAGCTTTGCCATGAGTCTGACGCTGACCCTTAGACTGCTTGCTTTGTAGAATGAGTTGGATAATGTCTCAAGCCTCCTGGAGGAAGCAGAGAAGAAAGGCATTAAGTTTGCCAAGGATGCGGCTAGTTTGGAATCTCAGCTTCAGGATACACAGGTGGGTGTGCAGTGAAGCCTGGACTCTGCACTGCAGCTTTGTTCCTCTTTGAAATGCATAATGGAAAGTAGATCTTCATCCACTGTTTGGGAAGTCCCTTGGGTAGAAGCTGTATTTCCTATGGAAATCTGGTGAAACAGGATATATCATGATTGCTCAGCTACCTGTGGAGCCAACTTTTCATTATCTAAGGTTCACTACTTGATAGACTGTAGCTTTTCAGTTTCTTTTTTATATCTTAGTCTCTATAGGAGATAAGAGTTAAGTCAAAAGCCCCTTTTCAAGTAGAATGTTAATGTAAGAAAGATCCTTGGGGTATATTGAAAGGTACAAGGGACAACACACTGTCTTTTGCTGACAGTTTAATTTCTGTCAGCTGAAGTACAAACCGCCTGTGTTTGGTTTAGAGTTAACTAATGCAGCTTTATGAATGTGTCAGTAACTTCAGTGTACTTTTTTCCCCTGTATAAAAATGCTAATGATGACTACTTGAATAATGTTAATCACAACTGGAGAGGTCTATGAGGAACAGGATGGGGGAGAGGGAATAGTGGTTACACTTTTCATTAGTTTTAATATGATAGAAGTGTCCACTGCCAAATTTACAGCTACTTTTAAGCTCACCTTTCTATTTAAGCAATGCAGCAAAACTTGGAAACGTGCTGCCATTGCAGGATTTGCTACTATATATTCCCAGGTGATTTAAGATAGGTACTCTGTATGCTTGTTTTAAAGAAGAAAAATAAATTTTGAAGGTGACTTTTGTGCTTGTCCCTTTAAAGATAGAAAAGTAGCATCATTAACTTCTAGACCAGACAGCAGCATGGATTCCCCAATCAGAAGTATGCTTTGTAAAGGTTTAAGTGTACCCAAAATGAATTAAACCCCCAAATTACAGATGTCTTCATGAGTGCATCTTTGTATCAAAATACTGTGAGAAAAATGATCCAACCTGAAACCCCGCACAGGCCACAAGTAACACACTCTGAACAATCTGAGCCTTGAATATGCCTGTTTGTGAAACAGGAGCTGCTTCAGGAAGAAACCCGCCAGAAGCTCAACCTGAGCAGTAGGATTAGGCAACTGGAAGAGGAGAAGAACAACCTGCAAGAGCAGCAGGAAGAGGAAGAGGAAGCCAGAAAGAACTTGGAGAAACAGATGCTGGCCTTACAGTCACAGGTAAGCTGTTGTAAAGGGCAGGACTCCTGTAAGGCCAACACATTCCAGGTGAGCTGAATTTGTGTCCCAGACCTCTTGGAAAAATGTCATATAACTTGCACACATGCTAGACCAGTTTTCAGAATAAAATTTCCTCCAGTCTTGCTCCATTGCAGTAAGGGCTAGTATGGCTAACTGCAATGAGTAGGACTTTCCCCTACTCACTCTCCTGCTTGCTCAAAATTTTTGTGTTACTTCAACAATAGCATCTATTTCTGGTTTTGTATTTTGGACCTGCTGTGTCTGTCCTTCTCATGAAGCACTAAGGAACGTTATTTTCTTCTATTAAATTTCAGTTGGCCGATGCTAAGAAAAAGGTAGATGATGACTTGGGAACCATTGAAGGCTTGGAGGAAAACAAAAAGAAATTATTGAAGGACATGGAGTCCTTAAGCCAACGCCTGGAGGAGAAGGCAATGGCTTACGACAAACTGGAAAAGACAAAGAACCGCCTACAGCAAGAACTGGATGACTTGATGGTAGATCTAGATCATCAGCGCCAGATTGTTTCTAACTTGGAGAAAAAGCAGAAGAAGTTTGATCAGGTAGTCTAATCTCCGGTCGCCTGCTGCTTTCTAGGATTCTTAAATGGCATCTTGTTTATATCATCACTGCATAAATGAGCCCTGTGTAACAAAGGGTCTGACTGGAGGATTGTGGTTATTAATAAATCTTTTGTGAGCTGCTTGGCCTTTGCCAAGAGTAACTTGAAATGTACAATTTCAGTGAGTGAAATTCCAGCTTCGAGTCTTGTTAGATCAAGTAATAAACTCTTCATATACAAAAAGGAAATTATATTGGAACAAAAACTTAAAAGTATTATTGTAATCCTTCAAGTTAGACTAAGAAAGGATGAGACAACTGAAAGATGAAAATAAGGTAACTTAATCTCGATTAGTACCTTCCTTTCTTCATCTCATCCCAGAGTAGCTGTAGCTGTTTGCTTTTGAACACTTTGATCAAGACCACTTGACAAGCTTCCTGAAGGCAAATTAAAGTTAGAACAGTAACCATTTCATTGACTAAAACACCTGAGGGAGGAAGGATCTGATTATGAGGTGGATTAATTATTTCTTATGTTCAGATGCTGGCAGAAGAAAAGAACATTTCTGCCAGATATGCAGAGGAAAGAGATCGTGCTGAGGCAGAAGCAAGGGAGAAGGAAACCAAGGCACTGTCTCTGGCTCGGGCTTTGGAAGAAGCCCTGGAAGCTAAGGAAGAATTTGAAAGACAGAACAAACAGTTGCGTGCGGATATGGAAGACTTAATGAGCTCTAAAGATGATGTGGGCAAAAATGTAAGTATGTCCCCACACCCTGTTTTGTTACATATTATATAGACAGTAACTCAGGAAAGCTCCCTGTCTAGGGGACTGCTTTTAACACAAAAAAATAGAACTTTTTGAAGCTGAATTATAACACACAATTCTGGAGGAATTAATGCTCAGAATAAGTGGCTGGTCCTTACTAGTATCAGGCCACTCCAAAAGATGTGAAGACATAGAGAGCAGAAGCTGGAGACCAAGTGACTAATGGAACCTGCACATGTTTGTTCTCTAATACAGACCTAGCAATGTTGCTCTGCCTGCTCAGAGTTCATTGTCCCGTTCGGAGCATCACAAAATGTAGTGTGCTAAGTTCATATCATGTTCAATGTTGCTGTTAATAGCTGCTGATGTTGAGATGCCTGAAGGAGAGGGGGCCTGATTAACGTTTGTGGCTTAGGTCCATGAACTGGAGAAGTCAAAGAGAACTTTAGAGCAACAGGTTGAAGAAATGAGAACTCAGCTTGAAGAACTGGAAGATGAACTGCAGGCCACAGAAGATGCTAAGCTTCGTTTGGAGGTGAACATGCAAGCTATGAAAGCCCAGTTTGAGAGAGATCTGCAAGCCAGAGATGAGCAGAATGAAGAGAAAAAGAGGATGCTGGTTAAACAAGTATGTCTGTTTTACCATACTTCATGGGGAGAAGGGCATGAGAATCTTTTGCCAAAGTTCTCTGGCTTTGATGATAACCTACTACCAGAAAAATAAAACTTTTGCTGTAGAAATCCCAAGCGCTGATCTTTACAAACAGTAGAATAGGTCTTGTTGAGGACTGGAAACTGTCAGCTGTTAACATTAGTGTGGTACTGGTGGTCCTTCAAACACACTCAACATGCCAGCAGAGGATTGACACTTACTGCATGGGGTTGTTTAAAGGGCAGGGGTATGTTATTCTGACTTTCAAACCCCTCCTATTTGATGAACACATTAATGGATGCTGGAATAGACTGCACGACTGTAATTAAGTGTGCAGTTCCCTTAAATGAAACTGCTGGCAAAGATTCCAGATTTGCCAGACTTGAGAATTCTAGTGGCGTAGATCAGATCAGAAGAGATTCAAGAAATAAGTTTAAAACTTGATACTTGTAAGAGAAAATGGTTCTAAATTAACATTAAACTTTGGGGAAGAAACACCCCATATTTCAAAATTTATCACGAAAACACAAAAATGTACAATTACTGAGAAGCATCAATGTGGAGATCTCTTAGAAACTAACATGGCCAGGGGGGCTTTTGAAGTTCATTGCAATGCAGAATTGCTGTTGTCTTGCACTGGACAAGAGCTCATGAGGCAGGATGCTTGCTCCAAAACAAAGTAGATTCTTTCACCTTGGTAACTTTATGGCTTAGTTTGTGCTGGTTTGCTGCTTAGATCCTTTCCTTGTTTGTTTTGAAAAACAAATGGTTGGTGTAGAACTTTGTGGCACAGCAGCTTCCAAGGGAATTTCTCTCTTTTTAAAATTTTTTAAAAATTTATTTTATTTCCCCTAGAGAAAATGATGCAATTCTACTTATTTTCCTCTTAGTGGTTTAGTCAGAGCTAAATGATAGCCCTAAGTGTGGATGAATGTGCTGGTCAAAGAGCTGATCTCCAAGTAGCTGACCAACTGAAATGGAAGTGCTTCAGATGCCGAATTACTGTCTTTGTTCTCCTTGTTGTCAGTTCAGGCATCTCTGCTTCCCATTTCTGGGTTTGGTTTTGCCCTCTGCAGCATATTCCCACGTAGCCTGTATTCCGTAGACAGTTGAGCACTGTTAATTCTGCTCTGCAAAGGCCCTTTGGCATCACTGACCGTTTTGTTTGTGTTTTTGTGTTTGCTCCACTGCTGGAGCTGAGCCTGTTAAGTGTCTCAATTCTCCAGGTGCGAGAGCTGGAGGCTGAGCTGGAAGATGAGCGCAAGCAGAGGGCTCTTGCTGTAGCAGCCAAGAAGAAAATGGAGATGGATCTGAAAGACCTGGAAGGTCAGATAGAAGCTGCAAATAAGGCTCGAGATGAAGCAATCAAGCAGCTACGTAAGCTCCAGGTAGGAACAGCTGATCGCTGAGCTGCTCTCTTCCCTGGTGACAGCCTGTCAGGCATGTTGCTTTTCATTAAATATATTTGTAGCTTGAAGGCAAAGGCATTAGACTTGACTGTGCTGACACATGTCACAGAGTATCTGGGATGAACTTATCCCTTGCTCAAAACTCCATCTCATCACTGACAACTGAGGACTTAATATTGTCCCCCATGTACTTCTCTTCAGAAGTCACTGGGGGTTTTTATTCCAACACTTTCATTAGGGTTTACTGAGTGCTTTCTAGGCTGCATTTGTAAAATTTAGGGTTGTGTCACTGAATTCACAGACTTGAGCTCAGTTCTTGCTGACTGCTGCTTTCGTAAGCTGTTGAACTTTTTAAGGCATTTACAGCCCAAAACCACTCCAGAGAAAAAAAAGGAGGAGCAAATTTTAGTTACTTTGAGAAAGGGCCAAGATGCTAAGATCATTTTAGTTTGGCAAGAAAAATACCAGTCCTTGTGTCAAGAATTTATGTTCTGTTCTCAGAAAAACATTCAGCATTTAGAAGACTTCAGTTTTGCCAAATATTTTTGGTGCCATGGACCAAAGCTGTGCAACTGCGAGGCCACAGTGAGACCATGTAAAGCTTAGGGCAAATGAAATTATCTTTCTGCTCTGTCCATGTTATTCTGTGGCAATCCTGCTTCAAATCCCACTTCAGCTTCATGAGAGTGGTTCTGGAATGGAGCCCTGGATGAAGAGGGAGCACAGGTTAAAGCAAGACACACTGGTACTGGGCAGTGCCCCACTCCACAAAGCTGGGGCAGTTGGAGAGCTCACACCTGAGCTCTGCATGTTTCATACCAGCACCTGAAATAAGTAATCTCATCACCGCTGCTATTTCAAAGGTGCAGGTACAACATAAATGCAGTTTCTCCAACTTTCTCACTCTCTTGGCATCTTAAGTCAACCTTGTGCAGAGTAAGATCTTGGGGTGTTTAAGGGAAGCCTTAAGTGTATGCTTCTCGGGGTGTGCAAAATGGGGTGTTGTGATGCTTCTGTGCTGAGAATAGTCATCACCCTGCATACTTCTAATGAGCTTGGGGTATTTTTAGTCAATTTAAGTAAATTTTTCACAAAGCATTCTGAGAAATGTAATTCTTTAAGTTTCATGGCAGATTGGCTCCATTTAAGGCTCAGGGCAAGCCCACATGAAATACAGAGAAGGATTTCTTTTAATTATCCCCTCCTCCCTCCCAGGGGAACATAAAAAGAGGAATAAGAGAAAAAAACAAAAATGCATCACCCAAGATTTGAACTTAAAACTACAATAAATTTACAGAATAACAGGAGAAAACCAGAAAGAGGAATATTAAGGGCAGAAGGATACAGGACTCTGTACCAAACCCGCTGTGGGATGGCGATGGATTGTGCAGCACATGTGGAGTCAGGGCCAGACCTTCTGAGATGCCCTCTCAGCTCCCAGAGCCCGTGAAGAAAGAGCCCCCCAAACTCCCTGTCTCCTTGTTCTGTGAAGTGTGGCAGGGAAGGGGAGGGAATAACAGCTGCCCTCTGACTTCTCAGGGTCCTGAGGTTACCACCTGCCCCCCCCCCCCCCAGGTCTTTCACCCTTGCCACCAGGGCAATGAAT
>JANHFX010016470.1:0-26637 GCA_027560015.1 Chloroceryle amazona
GCTGAATATGAGCCAGCTGTGTGCCCAGGTGGCCAAGAAGGCAAACAGCATCCTGGCCTGTATCAAAAATAGCATGTCCAGCAGAAGTAGGGAAGTGTTCATGCCTCTATGCTCAGCACTGGTGAGGCCACACCTCATGTACTGTGTTCAGTTCTGCTGAGGCCCCTCACTACAAGAAAGACAGTGAGTTGCTGGAGTGGGTCCACAGAACAGCAACGAAGCTGGTGAGGGGTCTGGAGAACCTGGTTTATGAGGAGTGGCTTAGGGAACTGGGATTGTTTAGTCCAGAGAACAGGAAGCTCAGGGGAGACATTGCACTCTACAGCCACCTGAAAGGAGGCTGTACAGAGGTGGGTGTTGGTCTCTTCTCCCAAGTAACTAGCAATAGCAACAAGAGGAAATGGACTTAAATTGCACCAGGGGAGGTTTAGATTAGACATTAGGAAAAAATTATATACTGAAAGAGTGGTGAGGCATTGGAACAGGCTACCCAGGAAGGTGGTGGAGTCATCATCTGTGGAGGTGTTCAGAAAATGGGGAGATGTGGCACTTCAGGACATGGTTTAGTGGTTATGATAATGTTGGGTAGACTAATGGACGTGATCTTAGTGGTCTTTTCCAGCATTAATGGTTTTGTGATACTGTGACAAGGATCAGAGAAAGGATAGGGCCATAAACCAAAGAAAGGCAAAAACATTTCAGTTTGTATTTTCCCTCACTTGGCAGGATTTGTTTGTTTACCAAGTACAGAATAGTTTTGGGATGTTTTTTGATGTTTACAGTAAACTGCTTTTTAGAACAAGTTGTTAAAAAGGCCAATTAAACTTCTATTTTCTCCCCCTTTTGTCTCCTTGAAGATCAACTTTATCTAGAATTCTTAAGTGAATAACTCTTAAAAAAAAAAATTAAAGAGCTCAGCAGCAGAATGTGTTAAGTAACTGAACTCCAGCTTCCACACCTCCTTGTCTCTCTGCTCTATCTCCCAAGTCTCTCTGCTAAACAAAGCCACTCTGAATAGCAATCACAGCTGAGGTTGGAAATCACTGTTGCACAAAAGATGTTGTAATAATAATAATAATAAAAAACCCCTCACATATAAACCCACACCACATTTGCAAGTGCATAATTTTCTCTGATTTTAACCACTGCCTTATTCCTTCACAGATTTATTAAAACCTTCTGATGCACAGTAGTTTCCCCAAAAGCACAAATTTGTTTTTTGACAACTCAGAGGTAAGCACCTAAATTCAACCTCTAAACAAGCATCTGTTTTGCAAGACAGCCTACTGTTATAAAAGGAATTATTCATCCAGAATGATTATTACATTCATATTTATCACAGGAAATTAAATCATTCTACTACACCAGGATAATCACAGAACTATGGCTGTATCACAAAATTCCTATACAAAGAGCTGCAGAATATACGTGCATGAATATTTTCAAGTTGTTTTTTTCTGGTATGGCTTACACTTCTTCCAGAACAACATGAACTAAAAGAGCAATGAAATTAATCTGGTTTATTCTGTAGCAGGAATGTGCAGTAGTGAGCCAAGATCCTGTAGTCACTCTCACATCTGAGCCAACAGAAACAGAAAGCGTGAGGAGTCTTCCTGCCATGCCAGCTAATTTTTCTTGAATAGCCTAAATTCAGGGGGTTTTATATCAGTAAAATTTCTTGCACAAACAAACTCTAGCAAGGTCAATGGATCTTCTTCTAAATCCTGTATGTTGAACTCATGCATTCTAAATAAGAGGGGCTTATCTTACCACTACTCTGAATCCTCCATAACACTGATTTTGTTAAAATTATGTATTGGCCACTTATGAGCCTACAAGAAATGCTACATGGACCAACTATAAACATGTTAATATTTAGCAGGATATAGTACCGATTTTAGATATGATTTAAGCAACTGAAAGCAACTTTCCACAACACTGAAGACTCTTCTACAGGTACAAACCAGAGCTCCTGAAACCTACTCCATAATCTTCAGATAAAATTCTCACTAAATTTCTCTACAGAAGAATTGAGTACATGTTACCTATCCCAGCTTGTTAAATGAGGGAGAGAACCACGGGGAAAAAAAAAAAAAAAGAGAACCCCCTTGTTGATAAAAACCTCTGTGTTGGCTGATTACATTTGGAGCTTATGAGTTCTATGATCTGCACCTGGATCAATACTTTTTAAGGTGTCTGTGCTGCATGAGGAATTCTGCAATCACAGAAGTGCCCTCCTAATTACACGAGTAAACTGAGCAGTTGCTTGTATCTTCCTTGAGTCTTGTCTACATGAAAGAAATATGCCCAAATACAACAGCCTATGAATTTGAAGTGCAATGGCTGTTCAAAAATAGCCACCCACAGGACACTGTTACTGTGGTCTAAGACAATTTAGGCAGGGTTCATCTGTTTGTTTTTTTGGTGGTTATTTTATTTTATTTTATTTTTATTTGTGGTTGTTTTTTGTTTGTTTGGTGTTTTTTTTGAGGGGGGTATGGGTATTGGGGATGTTATTTTCAAAAAGGCTTGAGATTGCAAAGATTATTCACGTCCACTTCCGAGTGCACTGGGAAGAAGCTGTCTCATGAAAAGGAGCATTACAGTCTTTCTTTTCTGAAGTTCAGTTTTCCTCAGCTAGACTAGTATAATCAATTGTTATAAGGTAAAGAAGCCCTTCCTGTGGAATACATTTCCAAAGATATGCGAGAAAGACAGCATGGGGACTAAAATATAATTTCCAGTTTCATTGTCATAAAGCAGACCTAGAAACAGTGACAATTACAATAGAAGCATCACACTTTTCTAATGGCATATTCTTTGTCACTCTGTTCTTCAGGGTGTTCTGTCTGGAGAAGAAAAACCTTTCTGTTTTGTTTTGTTTTGTTTTTCTTCTGATTTACATGAATTATGTTACCACCGTAAAAATCCTGTATAACAGACCTAATGTTAAAGCTTACCAGTTGGTCTACAGAAATTACAACAGCCATTCTATTTTTGAAACATTTTCCTTTGGTTATGATTTCAGCCTGCAGGGTCTTTAGTAACAGTTTAACGCCAGGATCTACTTTAAATAAATAATCTCATAAATTATACTTCAGAATATGTGAAACCCAAACATATATACAGCCAGTCCTTCTCTAAATCCCACGACAAAAATCACATATTGTTACTGTTGAAGGACTTTGTTTCTCACCCATGATCTACTATTCACTTATAGGGTCATGAAGGATGTCATTAGGAAGGGCTCAGCAGTATCCACATTAATTCATATGAAAACGATATACTATATCTGCAACCAGGAGTTAAAATTCAGCAATCAAATATAATCCTCTTTGCTTATTTTATATCACTACTTGTTTGTAATTCTCTTATTTGGAGGCATTTTCTCCACATGTTCATATCACTCTTGCTTTATCCCTTTTGTGGCATAAAAATGCTGACATATTTTCACCCTGAAGCTGTCATCATCATCTTTTGAAACTAACTGGCACAGACAATGATGAAAAAGCCCATAAACCCTAACACTTGAAGCAAATGCCTGGCAAAAGTTTTAGACCAGATGTATGCTAAATATAGAGGTATCAACTAATGACTACACTAGAATAATTTTTTTTTTCTGTTTTTAATTAAAGCTGCCATAATGGGGTGTTTATTTCTTCCATACTCACTCCTTCCCTGTCAGTGTGAGCCATTTTATTGCAATTCTTTTTTTTCAGCATGGGAGAAAAGACACAAATGCCCTAAGGTGGAAGTAATACCAACACAGATGGATCAATCTTCCAAGCACAGAATGACACAGATCACGAAGCAGGTAAACCATACAGAGTATCCGGAGAAAGCTAAATAAACAAAAACAGTTCAGTGACTGAATTCTGTGGTGCTCTACAACCCTTCTGGTATGAGATAATTTGCCTGGTGAAATCGTACTGATCAATAGCTCCAAGGCTGCTGTGACTTGGCTCTCTGACAGTCTATTGACTGCCCTTTTTTTTTAATTATTTATTTAATACAAATGCCATCTTTTTGCAGCCTGACCCAGGCTGCAAGGTCCCATCAGCAGATGTTGACTTTACCTGATTATAAGAGCTCATCATAACACAAGCAGTCTTTTTTTGAACTATGTTTTGGTTGGGTTCCTTGAAATAGAGGGGGGGAAACAAAGATTATAACTTGGTACAGAATGCATGTTGTTACTTATATTGTTTGTTTCCATTATGATGAAAAAAGCAACGTCATTAATCTTTATTTTCCTACCTGACCAAGTGTCATTATATTCTATTGTATGTTGCCATTTAATTCAACAGACCACCTTAAGAATTGTGAAAACATAACGCATTTGTGCTGCTATTGTCTATTTACATTTCTAAAAGTATCTCTCTTTTATCTTTTGTATCATACTACCAGGCATAAAAGCTGAACTCAAGCTTAAGGTCAATGAAATATGCATTGTTTTACATTGTGTTGAACAGTCAAGAATTTCAGAAGTTGTCCTCTGCTACAACCATGATCTTTAAATATGTCAAGGTAAGGGCAATGCTGAACCATGTAACCTTGACACCGCCATATAAGAAATGAAGATTGAACTGTTCCTCATGCATGACCAAACCAGATGCAACAGAGCAACAGAGTGCTACTGAAACTCTCTTACGAACAGCCAGCTGTCATGACCCAGAAAAAAACAATTCCTTTTGATGCAGCTAAGAGACTTTTCAAGCACAGCATGGTGCACAAATTTATTCATATGGTTTTATGATTTAGGCTATTGCCTGTGGAAGCCTTAGAGGAAGTACTAAGCACCATTTCATGAGCATCATTAGCTGGAACTGACCTGAAACACCACAGTTAAATCTACAAAGAGCTCCAGACCAGCTCCATACAAAAATCAGAGGGATTTTTTATGTTGACATCAGTGAAAACAATGTGAGATCATTGAGGAAATAGGAACACAGATAACAGTCACACCTACAAATGCCTTGTTTTGGAGTGAGTAAGCAGTTTTTAAAGTAAAAGTCTAGTACCCAAAATGAGTATGGTGAAAAACTCTTATTACAGAGATTTTGATTATTTCACTATTTGCTTGAGGTACAACCAGATAGGAAAGGCACGTAATCTAGAAAATGGGCCACTTGATTCAGCATAGCCATCTATATCCAAATCCCAGTTTGAACAGTAGCTTGCTTTATGACCCTAGATAACATGCTGCTTTATTCCTCTGTTTCCCCCACCTTATCTTTTGCCTCTCCTGCACAGTGCCCAGACCTCACATAAATGCAGCACACTCACCACAAATTATTCCATTTTATGATTCCAAAGGAAATATCACCAAAAATTCCTATAATTTGCAGAAACAGCTGAAGTTTGACAATTTTTTTTGTAATCACTGGCTACCATAACTAAATCTAAGATTTTATGTCATTTAGAAAAAAAAGAAAAAAATGAAGAATCAGTTCCAACTCACACAGTGAACTCCTGTTTCACTTCTTTTGTACAACCTATGCTTTTGTGCAGTTTTGGCATGGAATTACACCTTGTAATGTGGTGCTGTGTCAGAAATTGTGCTCATTTACTGGGCAGTGCAATCATCACTGAAGATTAAATCTTACATCTATAAAACTTCAGCATTATAGACAGAACTGTCTCAGGCTAAACAGAAACTCTGAGTACTTTCAGTTCTTACTCCACTTCAAGAATGGAAAATGCTCAATACTGACCTACTGAGAGGTGATACTGAATACAGATCATCAGTTTTAACTCTGTAGCCACCCATTTCATTTTATAAATACACATTCATTAAATTGTTTATTAGGATTCAAGGAACTTTTGGCAGCAGCGCAAGATTTTGTGACCCACAACTTTCCTCTTCCTTGAAGCAGGATACATGGATTTAAATTGTTTGAAGTGGGTATCATACAGGGAGATGTTGATGGGTGCAGTTTCTTTCTTGTATCTTTTCTCTGCCTCTCCTGGTTCACAAAAGCTGAGAGCTAGTGGAAGTGCCCAGATTGTACAGTTCAATCAACAGAAACTGTAGATCAAATGGAGCCTCCACAGCATACCCTGTTATCTGAGCAGGATTCTCACTATCTGGACTGGTAAATTCTCCTTCCACCCTGGATGACACAGAAAGAAGATTTAAATGAAGCTGCTAACTCTAATGAGGAGCACAATGCTAGTTGTCTGAAGTGAGCTATACATCACATACAATCAAACTGTAAACTAGTCACTTCAGTGATGTTATTCAGGCTTCCCAGAGTTTAACAGACAACTCATTATCCAGTCCATCACACTCCCTGTCTACCTCTCTCTTCCAATTGTTTTAAGGCTCAGGATGAAGGAACTCATACTATCTTCTACAACAAGTTTTCCAAGTCTCTGTGCAAAAGAAAGCTGCTGCTCACAGTGAACTGAAGGGAAAAACCTTCCAAAACAAAACAAAAATCACCACAGCAGCAGTAGACTTAGAGTAACTATACAGTACTATCATTATCAACAGTTACAAATTCTCCAGCATGTAGAGAACTAATTTCCTAAACATAATTTCCTAAAATGGTGTATTTCATCTGTAAATTGGGGAACAGGACTAAAGAATCAGGACTTTTCTTCTTTTCACATACAAAGATGTGCCTTCAGAACTTATCTCCATCAAACCCGAGCAGAAATACTTGATGAATGGGCCTTGAGAGAGCACTTCTCCTTGCCTTTGGCTACAATGGCTTGCAGGGATATGACACATCATCAATATTGAGAGCTGGCAGCTTGAAAGGCGGGTAGGACATTCTCTGATAGCACGCATCTGCTTACTAACAGCACTGGTGCTCCACTCCTTTTTCCATCATTGCCTGCAGGAATGACTCCACTGAGAGACTCACCATCAACAGATGGTCCCAGGCTAAGGTGTAATCAGCAGCAGCTTGCTAAATTTACCCCAAACAAACAGAATTACAGGCTTTTGCTGAATATGAACTGAATTGGGAACTTGGGTGGTACAGAGAGTGTTAGCACAAGTACATCCCAAAACTATGATCTAAAGTTGTCAGCGAAAATCAGCTCTGCCCTGAAGTTGCATATTTATATTCATGCTGCTTATTCTCTTAGCTTATACAATAGATGCTTATTTTGTGAGAATTTTTAACTGCATCCTAATTAAGTCATTTACCTCCTACAGTCCTCTTTCTCCCTCAGGATATACTCTGCTAAAAATGTTTTAATGCAAAGTCTACACTTTATCACCTTCATCTTGTAAGTTTTTCAATATGTCCACATTTTACTCTATTAAGAAAATAAAAACTACTACTAAAATTGAAAAAGTCTTTACCAAGACAGAAAACTACGTTATAACACAGAATTTGATGTGTGTATGTGCCTTGAAAGCATCATTACCTTGAAGTTATTTGCTGTTTCGTTGAATGCAACATTTAAGTTTGGAATCATGCCCTGTTACAATTTACTAATAGCAATTCCAAGCAGAAGCAAAGGAAAAAACAGAGATTAATTTCAAATGCAAGTTCTGTATCAAGATTTAGTATTTGAAATTGCATTCACTGTACAGTAAACAAGTGTTTTCTTTCTAAACAAAAATTTATACATCACCTTATTGGACAATGTACCTCACTGCTAGACATGTTAATACCAATCTACTGAGTCTAATGACAAAATTAAGATTTTAAATATGCTAAGTTTTTGCAGACACACTTCATATATAAAAAGATTTAATAAAAATCACAGCCTCATCTGTCTCAAGAGAATTCTTTAACAAATTGTACCAGAGAAAAATCAGTTCTGTTCTACAGACTGACATACACAAGTGAAACAATACCTAGCATGAAGATAGGCTTCACTAGTGTAACTGTGGATCTGACCTTGCCAATGGATTTCACGCAGTAATTGCACACAAAATAATGTGCATTTGTATGTCAGTGATTGAAGAAATTTCATTTATAGTGAAACTGACTTACCATCTTCTGTATTAATTTGATCACCTGAAGGGCAAATTTTCCAGGTGACAAAATACATGGAATATCAAAGTCATGAGTGTCATTACTGCAGATAACGTGCCTGCTACTCTGTGGTTAAAAACTACACAAATAAAATGTAGCATTGCTCCATTTTATGTGATCCCAATTCCTTCAGATGGCAAAATCTGACTTAGTAGTGAATGTACTATACAAGCTAATTTCTTCAAGCTTCAAATAAAGTACCTTTTTTTTACCTTGTAAAATTTAGGCCATTAAAACAATTGATGAAAACAGTCTCATGAGGCTCTAGTTCTTCAGCAACAGAAAGTTTTCAGCACTACTGTTCAACTAAAGGACTCCCCAAACTTCTCAGGGCAGTGTACTGCTCCACAACTGTCCCAAAAAAATTGGGTTTGGGTCTACAAGGTGGACCTTGATATGTGAAGTAATTTGGATAGACTAACAGTAGGTGGTCCATAGCAGAATTATTTTGATCTTGATCAAATCCTTGATCCATTTCATAGCGTGCAAGCTGTCATCACAACTGAGAATGACAAATGCTACAGGGAGAACTCAGCCAAGGAGTAAGAAACTAGACCCAAAACCTGCCAATCTTCCAGAATACTTTGTATCATGGCGCTGTGGCTTTGAAAATAACCTTCAGGTCTGGGTGGTACATCACAATATCAGCCTTGAAGTTCGCATTACCATTTGTGTTGTCACCTCCCTAACCTGTTTTTAGCACTGAGTGTTGCCATTAAGAGTTCCTCCTAAGTTACCATTTCTGCCATGTAGAACTTCAGATCAGAGCTTACTGCCCTTATGAACCAAAAACTATGTTTTCACTTAATTACATACTACATCTAGCTGGTACACATACCTGCAATGCAAGTAACTACAACTGTTAATTTTTTTTTTCTTAAAACAAACATTCTACAGAAATTATTTTTAATCCTTGCCAAAATCACAGTTACCTTCTTCAATTTAGTTATATAATAAATATGGCTATGTAATAAATATTGGCTTTGATCTAAAAATTTGTCAATATCAGAAATACATTTAAAATCAAAGCAGAAGAGGTATCTAGAGGTACCTTTTTATCTCATTTAAAGTACCTACAGCTATTTATCCTTTAAAAAACAGTCAAGACCTAAGTGCTATGATTTAGCTGATAATAAATGTTTATCAGTTTATAATGCAAAGTCTGGCAATAACTTCAGTACTGTGACAGTAAAGGTGAGCTGTATGCCAAATCCTCAACTCAGCCTGTGGCCCTTCCTCAATACCAGAGGCACACTCAGTATCTTCTAGTAAGCTGTAAAAAAGGAGATGCTTTCAGGAGTAGTCCCCATCTGGGTAACAACTACCATCTCCAGTCACTCACATGGCTCTACCAAGGGCTAAAAGCTGAGTTACCCTGCGTAGTTGCCACACATAAACCATTCAACAGGAGCAGATGAGTTGTTTACTACATGCAACACATGTCCAAATACAACTGCAGCTTTGGGTAATAAAAGCCTCTGTGTAAAAGCAACAGGTTTTCTAGTAATTTCAGTGAAATTAATAAGAGCTACCATAATGCTAATGTGAATGAAAGGGAACCAGAAAAAAAATACTGTAGGAATGTTATAGTAATGTTTTTCACAACAGAAGAGAGATATTTCAGAATAGTAGAAAATAAGGCTGAGAAATACATCTTCCCTAAGAAATATCTGTTTCAGATGTGGAACTATATGCATTGCTGTATACATTTTTCTACATTTATCACATGTACTTTGTAACTAGTATTAATGTTCTGGTTTTAGAACAAAATTAGTTTTGTATAAAGAGAACTGGTGAATACTTACATTTGGAAAAGACTCTGTGAGCTGATGTCTGCTTCCATAGCACCAGCATTATCATATAAATTTAATAGAGCCAAGTAAAAAGACCAAGCTATAAGTCTTACCACTTGGAAAAAATGATAATAAAGTAATAACCTCAAGACTGCATAGAACAGCCTGAGATGTCTTGTGTGTAAACTGCAGATCATGTACTAAATCCACCTAAGGAATATGTAATTTATAAATGCAAAACCTGCCATCTATCTATCTGACTACAAAACCTAGATGATAAAGGTATTTCATAAATGAGTCAGTGGTGGATTCTTCTGTAACTTGTACTGTTTTTCTGTTCCTAAATCAAAAAGGGAAATTAAACTGACCTTTGTTGTGATTACTAAATTTGGCATTGAATAATTTTCTCTCTTTTCACTTCATAAAAAATAAAAAAAATGCCAGAAAAATTGCACAAAGTGACTTATTCAAAAGCCTCCTAGTTGAGAACACTAGTAAAGAAAAAGGCTTCTTCTCTGGGAAGTATGGCTTGGCTTCATAGCTTTAGATAAAAAGACTTCTCAAATGAGATGCTATGCTATGCTGCTGATTGTTGAAAATCTGTCCATCTGAAGTAAAATAATCATCATGTTACTAAATTTCTGGTAGCTGGATCTGACAGCATCAAAACACACAACTTCTGGAAAATGAAGAGGAACATTTCCAAGTGTTAAGGGTGCAGAGGTATACCTCTGCCCATTCTTAAATCAATAGTGGGTATTTAGAAAGATAAGGAATTGCCTAATGAGAACCCAGTCTTTGTTCCTTGTTGGATCAATGAGGAATTTTTTAGCAATGCTGATCTCTCCTTGTTTGCATGCACTGAGGTCTCAAACCTAACTGGATCCACCAAAAAAAATAAGCAGGAGCACAGCAGCAGTGCTCCTTTCTATCCCAGTTTGGCCCCTTTCTTTTGCATGCCACAACACCAGGCTGCTTCACAAAAATGAAGTATATGAAGTGCCTCTGTGTGGCCTTAGAGGGCACCTCTGGCTCTGGCCAAGTCAGAGGGGCCTTGCAGACTAGGGAAGTGGATGCTGCCATGTGGGAGGATATGCCCTTCTTGGAGCCATCTCCTATGGGGGCCTTCCCTCCACCGCCACCCTGTTTCTGCTGAGGCTTTGAAGTCTCCCAGACACAAGAGCACGGTGCAGCGGCCATCTCGCTTCTGCCAACCAGCATCACACAGCAAGCCTCAAGCAGAGACTTTATTTTTTGATCTTTATTATCCTAACATCAATGTAAAATAAAGGTAATTTAGGCTCAGGTTATAAGCAATATAAAAACAGAAGGAGGAAGCTGGCAGTAGCAGCCTAACTTCAGGCTTCAGAAAGTTTACAAGAGCCTGCCAAAACACAGTCTTAGAAAATCATTAGCACATCTGAGCCTCCTGGATGCCTAAAACAAAACCAAAACAAAACGGAAAATGGTCTCTAGTAATGCCACTGTCTCCATCTCCTGGAGGGGGGAAAAGCAAAGCCTATGCACAGGTTTTGTCTGAGAGTCTGTGAAAGACTAGTAACTACTTCACCAGATGAAACAATGTATGACAAGTTCAGCCTGCAGCAAGTTTGTGCAGCCAAGTTATAAATCCCTCAAACAGGGTCTCATAATGAAAATGTGAACACTGTCTTAATAAATGGCACCTTGACCTGACAGAAATTTGGCCTCCATTCCTCTTCCAAAGCAGCCTTGAGACACAGAAAAGCAGTCCTTCACCGACCTGGGGGGGAGGAGAGAGTTGACGGATGGTTTTGTGGACAAAAGAGAGAGGGATGAGGAATAAACTGCAAATTGATCTGTGCAGCAGAATAAAAGCAGGATGTGGCAAGGTAGACCTAGGTCATTGTCACACAGGTGCAAGCCTTGGAATTAGTTTCCTGAACACTGGCAGCAAACATACAAAACAACTGCCAGTACCAAGGAGGAAGAAAAAATAACACATCTCATGTTGCATGGAGCAAACCATCCACCAAAACAATACAAAAGAAAAAAAAATAGCTTTTTCAGTGACCATCTCATTCACTGGACTCTATGTTCCTAATCTCCTGATTTAAGATGAATGTTTTGCCACATCATTAAAGAAAAATAATAATACCACTTTCCCTAAAAATGTTTGGGAACATTCCTCTATTGAGACCCTACCATAGCCCGTCTTCCAGACCTAAACAAAGGAGAATCGTTGCACAGGGCTTCTGGAATGCACCTCCCCAGCCCCCCGCTGCTGAGCACTTCAGCCTAAATACAAATTGGAGTATCCTCCTAAGAATCCATAAAGATCCATCTTAACAAAATGTCCAAGTACGTGACAGGCAAGGAGTAATTTGTGTGTTTTTCTTTGCCTATGAGAACTTTTGGGAGAAGTAGAAAAGGTTACTGTTTTCTTCAAAATTATTTCTCCTCCCCCTTTTATCCTTCCTATTCCCAGGGTAAGCAGGCAGAACAGCAGACAGAACAGCATACCAGCACCCCAGACTGAATTAATTTACAAAGATTTAATTTTTCACTTTGCTGTGTACAAAGAAAAGGTACTAAGGAATGACCGTTCACATGTGAAGAGATAAATTAATTTTCCCAAGAATATGAGCGCCTTCAGTGCTTACAAAAATAACCCAAACAAGAGAGATTCTCATACCTTGTCAGGAAAAGACCCTCCTTGTTCATATAATGAAAAAAAAAAATAAATTTACATACCCTAAAAATTTTTCAAACTTTTTTATTGACCCTCATGTTTTACAAGTGACTGACCACTTTTTAAGGTTCAGAACACTTTTTTTAACTATTTGTGCTTAAAAATTGGACGTGTTACTATTTTTCCCCTCATATGGTTGCTACTCCCTTCCTTAACTGCCTGTGGTAAATGAGAAAAAAATTACCTCAGCTAGGAATACTATGAAATCCATGAGTAAGTTGTTGGTTTTGGTTGGTTTTTTGTTTGTTGGTTTGGATGTTTGGGGTTTGTTTTTTCTTTTTTAAAGCATGTCCCAAAAGGCTTTATTCTGACAAAATGAAAGGATTCCCACAAAAACACTCTTTCAAAACCCAAATCTGGTATAGCTTTCCAACAGAAGCAGGTAGAAAAATGTGTACATTACATACTATAAAACAAAACAAAACAAAATGGATGAAAGAAGGAAGGGTTAGAAATAAAATAACTGTATTATGCAAGGAGACCGAGAGGAAGAGTTATTCAAATTATCTAGTGCTTTTGGGGAGCTGCTATCTTTTCTCCCTCGAGGTAAAATCCTGGGCACTAAATAATTTGGAATAGCTCACAACTGTCCCTAAACACAAGCCTCTGTATGAGGAGTATGGAAAGTGTCAGGGCATAAAAAATTAACAAATCCTGCTATATTTATCAATGACCTCAAAGATGCAGCGAGGGCTACTGTTTCTCTACGGGCACACCTCCTCCAGAAACAATAGAGAAGTTTGAAGGATCCATCTCCCCAGCTTGATGCAAGTCCCCTCCACACTATCTGCCTAACTACAGCCTGTAACTGCAGTACCCCTAGAGCACACAGGCAGTTTTTCAAACAGCTCCCCTCTTCCTACAGCAGCTGTAAGTCTGTACACATATGCAAAAATGCCACAGGTAAGACAATAGGAAATCTGGTAGACATTGCATCATATTTACCCAATTTTGACAAGGACCAGAAAGTTGTTTTTCACTCTCCTTTCACCTTCTTTTTTTCAAATCAACCAAAATTAAAATGAGAATGTTGCTGATGCTGTAAGAAATCCAGCATTGCTAACATACTGCGGTGAATTAGTTTTCTCTCTTCTCTGCAACTGACAACACAACACCAGTACTACTGGTAGGAAAGTATACAGAGAAGCCTGTACTAGCTCAAACTGTGCAGTTTGTCTGAGCAGACCAGTTCAGATGGACAGGTATCTCTTCTGCAGACAGGCTCACTCAAGTGTCTCACCGTATCATACAGACCAACCAAACAGGGAAAACAGGGAAGATCATTTTGGAAAGAGAGGCAACAGAAGCTTCACTTCTTCATAGAAGCCTTGCACTGTTGTGCCTCCTACTTCCCAGTGTCATCCCTTCTAACAGCCTGTCTTGCATAGAAGACATTTACTTAATAACAGTAACAGAGGTGTGAAAGAAAGCTTTGTAGTTGTAGTCTGCAGTAAGAATGGGAAGAAGACTGTAGATGGTGGGGGACTTTTGCATCCTACCTCTTAGTAAATGAAGTCTGGGGATACTTTGTGCTGAATTTGAGCCTGGAAAAGAGTCATCTGTTGCTAGGATTCATCTTCAATTTTTATCGTGTGAGGGTTTTATTTATTATTTTTAGGAGAAGAGGACTAGATGGGTGTTTTTATTTAATAAAATGAAACAAAGCACAAAAAAAAAAATGAGTACAATGTGGATAAAGAACGTTTTAACGAAGGCACTACAAACAACATTTTCTCTCTACTTTTGAATGCCTCAAATAGCAAATTAGCATACCTCAGAGTGGAATTTCTGCTACAGGAGAGATGAAAGGTTAACTGTCTAAAGAGTAAAGAATATGTTTGACATCTATTTAGAAAAGAAAGACTCTCCTAATAAAAGCAGAGGCCCCACTTGATGCTCCTAATTCTCCTTCAGTGTTTGCATACACTTTCAAATAATTAGAGAAACCCAGTCCAAAAAGCTTGACTGAAAAATAAAATAACATAATAAAAACCCCACTGCATACCTCAATGCCTTGTTTGCTGGGCTTGTTAGAGGGCTCTGGAGGTCACAGTGATTGACAAGCCTTTGGTGCCTGTAGGAGGGCTGCTAATGCATACACATTGCTTGTGGGGCAAGCTCTGAGTACTGGCAGTGTCTAGTAAGGAAAGGGCAGCCAGTACAGGGAACAATGTAGCAAGCAAACCCTCATGAACCAAGAGTGGCTGAAAGATTGCAGATTACATTCTCCATCAATTAGTACCAATTAGAAAGTAGGAGGGTATGGTTTATTATGCATATAAAGATCTTCCCCTTACTCCAAGGCTTTTTCATACATCTACCTTTGTTGCTGCTTCTTAGCATGCACCTTACTGCTGCATACACATGCCTGGGTTCCCATGAGGGAATTTGCTGTGCGTGTTACTAGAGCAGTAAAGTTGTTTAGAAAAGCAATTTGAGCTAGTGCATATAGGCTTCAGTATCTACATCCTACTATAACCTAAGTGCTAAGACTGGGGTTTAATAAGGTGCGACAGACAGGAAGCCACGGTCTCAAGCCAGATAAGGCTCCTTCCAAACAGATGCCACTCTTAAGTGCTCACTGCAGCCTCACACAAACAGTACCCAACACATCACTGGATGGCCAGCAACTCTCAGCATCTCCTTGTTCAGCTGCTGTTATTCACTCAAGCGTCAAGAATGAAGAGAAACACCACGAGGGAAGCAGATAATGGCTCTCTTTTTCTAACTCTTTCTAAATCAGGTCATGTGGAGTCCATGTATTAGTTTTATGTATGGTGAAAGACAGCAAGCTGCTTCCACGGGCATGCTCGTAACAGTTTATGATGTCGTCCTGTCCATATGCTTGCCTACTTCTTCAGTTGTTCCAACTTTTCCTTGCTGTTTTGAAGGAATGGTCTAACTCATCAGGTTACACCTCAAGTTGCATCTAACTTCAGCTAGCATTTTAAAGACATCTGTTTCTGTTTAGTAAAGGAAAACCAGCCCTACTCAGTGTTTAAATGAATACCTTCAACAAACAGAACTATTGACTGATACTATTGACTATGCTTTTCAAGCTTTACTGAATCTCTATACAGTCTCAAGGAATAAAAATATAAATGTAATTAAACTTTCAGCAACAATGGATGGCAAGAAAATAAGCATGAGTGTTATTTTATTTTACTGAAGTCATCTTAGGCACCATACTTGTAATAAGAATAATACTTTGATCTTAGCACTTTACACCAGTAAAACTCAATATTATTTTACAAAGTAAGTCAGCATCACCATTTACATGTAGGATACCATTACTGCACAAAGAACGAATGTTCATTTCTTTTCTTGTACACTTTTTCATGTGCTATTGTGACAAATGGGGGAAAAAAAATCTGGTAAAAAACATGGAGACTAGGCACTTTTATCTTTCAAAAACCTGCTGGGCCCTCATCTTTTTCTCACTCACCAACTGCTGGCCTTTTCTGCCAAGAAAGGATCTGGGGCTTGGTCCAGTACCAGGAGACAATGCTGGAGTACCAGGAGACAACTGCTGTTGTGCAACCAAGGTCAGTGGGTAGTGCTGGGCTCTTCATCTATTTCACTTCACCTATTGTTATGAAAGCCTAGTGTGCGGTTCAAGTGTAATATGGAACCAAGACCCGGATTAAGTGCAGCAGCAACATACCACAGGGGAAAAAAAAAAATAAAACTGACACTAAAAGAAATTTGGGTAATCAATTTTGGCAAATAAAGGCATGCAACACCAAAAAAAAACAAAACGTGCATCTCTTAAAAGTGAAGTTAAGATCTTAAATAAGTGCCACTGTTATTCCACAGACTTGCTGAAAATGCTTGGGGTTAAATTAAAATGGAATTTTGCTTAAACACCTCCATTTGCATATTTCCTTTGAAAAAAATAAACAAAAAAGGCCATACAGATATTTGAGAAAAATTTTAATATTTCAGCAACTCTGGAACTGAAACTAAATGATTTCAGAGTAAAGACTGGTTTTCTCCTTCAAACTATTAGTACTGTTCAGCTTGTGTCAGGTGTGATAAAATGAGTGCAACTGTGACAATACACAGTGACTCACTTTACCATTTTCTTCCAATGTCTCATTCATAACTTGTTTTATCCTGCTTAGAAAGAAAGATGGGCACTGAAGTATTTCAGGAGGTAGAGGGACAGGATGTCACCAGGACAACACAAGTAAGCACAAAAGACAGATACAAAGAACAGGCTTCTTCAGTGGCCTGTTTGTCGGATGTTACATAAATCATAGTGTCACTCTATTACAACAATAACGGCTGTCTTGTAAAGTACTCTCGATTATCGCTTTCTATATGGGTTTGTTGATATAGTTTGCAAATACCAGAGCTGGCTTGTCACTAACTACTATAAATGGAATAAAACAAGAGACTGTTCCTCAATTCTTGCTTACAGACAGTTTTCACAGATGCAGAACACATCAGGTACTATCAATCCCAATTACCAGGTTTAAGGTAATAGCTCAAATGACAAAACCCTCAAGAAGAGTACAAAGGCCTGTTTTGTCAGCATGTTCCACAACACAGTAACTGTCATGGACCTGCTCTGCTGCACTAACACAAGCAGTCCCACCAAGGTCACCACTTGAGTCTGTTCATTTTCAAGTGATAGAGAGCACACTTTTTTTCTACCTAACTTCACCCAATTTAATCTAGACTGACAGTGATAAAGCATGGGTGGAGTCTTCATGACGCTTTTTCTGAAAATTCACATTTATTCCAGCTCCCCCTCCTGAGTAATCATCAGTTGCTACAGGCTATTTATACAAACACAGTGCTTTGAAGTTTTCATGTAGAGCCTTGGTTTCCCTTCCTCCACAGTCTCTGGCCCACACCACAGCACACATTTAAAAATAATAAAAAAAAACCCTGATAAACCAATTAGAAAATGGTAACATAGAAGGAAAATTTAGCTAAACATATTGAAGCAGTACAGAAAAGGAAGTGAGGTAAAAGCAGAAAATCTCTCCAAAATCCTTCCCATATTGCAGCAACAAATGGTACAGGCAGTTTGGGGCAAGTTTATGAAAAAAAACGACAATCTTCACCCATTTCTGCAAACTGCATTTTAAAGTCTTATTTTTTATTTCCACTACACTTCTGTTGTTTTTTAAATCTAGATTGTTTATTTATTTACATCCACATATACATGGTGGTCATGTCCATGCAGTAAATTGGATTTACCACTTCATTTTTGGCCTACCCATTAATCTCAGCCATTGTATCTGTCCCTAAATTTGAAGTCTTTGAGTATCTTTAAATTACCAGAGAGACGTGTCTTCATTTCCAAACATGAAGGAAAAAAAAAAATCTATTCCAAATTAGTGCTGAGCCCATCATAATTTCGTCCCGCAAAAGTGGCAGATGCAAAGGTCTGGTTTCTTGGAACCCTTTGCAGCTAGAAACTTCTATCATATGGAAAAAAACATCATTTTCTATTCCCTGGATAGTTTAAAGTTAAGGCCTTTTTTTTCTCCTCAGTGTAGAGAACCCATTGTAGATTTTTTTTTATATATTTTCAGTTATTACAAATCCAATTATGGTAAGCTCCCAAGAAATCACAAAAAATTCTAAAATTATGTAAAATTCCTTCCACGTAACTGATAACTTTCATGCAACTAAAAGCTACATGATTTTGTCCATTATCTGGAGCTTCCCCATGGCCACAATAGTTCATTCTGGTAGCAGTGTGGCTGGCAGAAATGACAAATATTTATAGAACAAATAGACAAATATTTATAGAACACATGTATACTTAAACATATCTGTTTAACATGAAATTAACAAAGATATATTAATGGAAAAATGAGGCAGTCAAACTGAATTCGATCTTAATGTTTCACAATCTTTTGACATTACCAAATGAATCCTGTCTTAATGTACAAAGTGTATCCAGATACTGTTTTATCCTATTTCTACTCTATATAATATATGCACATCTATTTTATCAGGTATTTAAAGGAGATGGACTGTCTGAAATAGAATACAAATATAACATCTAGGAAGATGATTTATCAGTGCTCTTCTGAAAAATAAAGACTTCAAAGCCACATGATCTGTTACAATAATCTGCTCAGAGCATTTAAAAGATGCTAGTTTGAGAATCCAAAAATGAGTAACTGACAAACAGCCTGTCATCATTTTCAGACTGAACAAATGCTCTTAACACAACTGGATATACAGTTATATATTTTTAGGGATTGTGTTAAATGTCTAAATTTACATTGAAATATCCCTGAACTTGTGTGATGTACTCCTGTGGAATATCTTTTTGTAAAACTCTTGACAGTCCTTCCTTTTCTTAGTCCTTTTAGCTAACGTATGTACCAATATGCTTAATATTATCTCATGTATTGCCATTACCCAAGAACATCCCCCTCAGAAGATATGATCCATATTGCAAACAGAAAATACTAAAATCAGGTCTTACGACTTTCCATTTTTTGTAAGGATCAGGCCATCAGATGTTTTAATCAGTCACTGAAATCTGTTCTACCACACAGAGAGCTCTGCAATGAAGAAACCTCCTCCAAGTTCTAAACAGAGACGCAACATTAAAAACAGGAAAAAAAAAAAAAGTAAACTGAAATGTTTGAATATATATATCTATATATGAATGTAAAACATATGCTACGGATTATATCACTGGAAGGAGCATGTCCTTGTTTTCAAAGGTAAGCAGAAGGAAATCTCAGTAGCACACCTGCAGACCAGGCTTTCTGCAAGGATCGATGCTTGCAGTAAAGCATGAAAGAAGACCACAGGCCAGGCTACGTCGTATATTCTCGGCAAGGCTCTATAGCTAACAAAGAAGGCAAAGCTTATAATGCTTGGTGCCCATATTCTACAAGCTTGCTGTAATTCTCAAAGGGCTTAAGTGCCCTTATCTGCCAACCTCCTGCTTCATTTCTTATTGAAATAAATCCTTTTGTAATAACAAATGAGACTTGCTACTTACCCTGTATGCAGATGGGGAGGGACAGAGCCACTTTTACATCTGGCTGGCAAAAGACAATCCATACATGTAGCGTGAAGTGTTTAGGGATTACAGACAAAATTAACTAAATGGATCTCTCCCTTCTCCCACTAAATTCTTTAACCCTTCTTATTATAACAGAGTAGTTCTAATGTACAGTAATTTAAAGCTACAGATTTCTACATAATTTTGGTGACTGTAGTTTTATTTAAATTAATTTTAAATTAGTGATTTTTAAGAAGACATGCCTATACTCAGTGTGGGCAGAAACAAGGAATGCGAGAGTGGTTTCAGATTATTTATACGGCGCCAATTCCTGCACTTCTGCCATAGGCTTTCAAAGGCTTAAGTCATTTACACAGTTCAGGAAACCATACAGTTCACCAGCTTAGGAATGCTTTTAAAAATTGGCTGTGAAGAGGAATACAGATGTTCATTGTCTTTATTAGAAAAGAAAGGAAGAGGGGGTGTGTGCGACCAAAACCTTATTATAGAAAAATGATTTCCTGAATGTATTTACATATTCCTTGGATGGCAAGTTATAAATCACATGTTTGCCAGTAAACATAGACATTGGAAAATTACAAAAAACTATTGGAAGAAGCTTGAAATATTTTTAAAGCTACAAAAATAGCCTGAGATTTCTTTCGGCAAAGGCACAGAAGTCTTGACTGCATCTGTGATTTCTATCATATAGGGCTTGAAGACAAAAAAAAAAGACATTCACATGAGTAAAGATGATAAAAGATTAGTTCCAGAATGCTGAATTGTCCATTATAAAACAAATTCTACAAGTTCCCTCTGCATTTTAAAAGCCCTGATGTTTTACACACCAACAACTCAAAATTAGTAAGTCACTCTGCACAGTCTATGCATGCTCAGAATTAAATAACCTCAAAAGCACTGTGACTAAGAAAAAAAACCCAAACCACTATCTTTAAAACATGGCTTTACCTTCCTTTTCTTGAGCATTTAGTAAATATTTATGTAAAGACTTAAAATATGGAACACAGATCCATACATAGAAACCATAAAGAGCTCAATAAAGGCTCCAGGACTTAAGTACCTTTGGAATTTTCTAAAAACAGAAACAAAACTCCCCACCCTTTATTTTTATTCTAATACCCTATCATTATTATTACAATATATGTTGCCTATAGGATTGTAAAATAAATTAGGTATTTATGCAGATGATCAACATGAGGTTGAGTTTTGGAATTCCTTTACTTCCTTTTCTTCTCCTACAGCAGAACACTTATTTATTAGTATATTTATGTAAAATAAAACTAGAACAGTTGTAGTTTGTTCTTTGTGTTTTCTTAGTAATTTCCTGTCTGTCCTTCAATGCGTTGCCAGTATAACAATCATCCTCCTTGCTGGAGATCATAATCACAAAAAATATTTTAAAGATACTTTGTTGTATCTTTTATGCCACAATTGGAAGAAACTTCGCTTTCTAAGTCATTTCAGGCTTTTTTGCAAGGCTGTTAATTAGTAAGAGTTGTCACTGAAGAGACTAATGAAAACAGCTCGCAGTCAAGAACTGCCCAGTTTCTGCTGAAGAGAGAAACAGGATGCAGGACTGATTTCTGAAAGAAACTGCTGTGTCTCTTACACATCTCAGTATCACTGAAACACATATTTACCTATCTGCAAAAATTAAGCATTTTAATCAATCTTTAAGATACCTTTTCTGTATTCTAACATAAAACATAGAAACTAAATAAATTTGTCTTAAAACACTCTACCTTTTTTTTTTTTTTTTTTTTTTTTTTTACATTTGTTAAGGGACTAAGTAACCAAATTGTGTTTTGTCCAGATTGACATGGATATTCTTAATATAAAAGATACAGTCTGGTTCAATAATAGGTTACAGTATCTGTGTATTTTCTCTCAGTTAAAATAGCTTATAAAAATCTTACGAACACACTTCACAAATCCAACCAGCAACAGATATACACTGATAGAAAGACTGGCTTGCATATATTCCGTTGTATTTACTTGACTATCTGTAATACCTTTGAGGGACTTTTAGATATTCTCAAGCGAAGAATAACTAAAAAAAGTAATGAACAATTTAAAAGTTCCTGTGTGGAGAAACAATATTTGGAAAAACACTGAAAGTCTTGAACTTCCTTTAGAGAAACACCAAAAAGTCTTCAATTTTGTAAAAGGGAAAGAAAGCATATGCAACAGAAGAACCAGAACTGTGACTTTGAATGATACTATGCATTTGTTCTTACCTGAAAACCAACATTAAAAGACTTTAAGAAGTACTGTGACAGTCTATAATGTTAGTCCTACCTATACATGGCCTTCTATCATATGACTAAATTGGTGCTGCATAATGGTGTCAGTGATATTGTTGAGGCAAACAGACCATGTGAATGGAGAGAGGTTGAAGATGAGCCACAGAAGACGTTTCATACAGTCCCCACTTCCAGATCTCTGCCTCAAAAGACCTTCTCCTCCAGCTTTCTAGCATAAATCAACATGTAGCTAGCCCTTAATTCCTCAGTAGCATCTGGGTTAATTTATACATGTAATAACATTAAAAAAAACAGATACACAGAACATTGTGTTGAAGCATAGCCAAACATGCAATAATGTTTCCAGCACAATTAGACTTTCATGTCAATTATATGGAGCTGGAACATCATATGTAACGTACCTTCTATATATGCTATATAGAGTTTAATGCATTACTGTATTTCCTTCCTTCAATACACCTGAGATTCCTGAACACGTTCTGGTCAAGCACATCTTATATTCTCTGTTGTGAAATCTGCACTTACAGGTACAACTGGACAGTTTGAGTGCTGAGCACACTGCATTTGGAAAGGGTTTAGTGAATTACAGTGGTGATCACTTCCCTCTATGATCAACACAACTTATGATTTGATGAAAATACTCATATGCATAATTATCTAACACCTAGCACAGACTAAAAACTTTCAAAAAAATCCAACCTTTTTTTCCTAGCATATAGAGCATTATCAGAAAGGAATTCCAGAACCTAGATATTAGTCATATTCTGACATCAAGACATAGAGTGTACAGGTAATACAAACTTCCATTAGTACCATTTTGATAGATGCATTCAACAGGTGCTCCCTTCTCTACACCCATTTCTTCATCTTGCAAGAAATATAAAAAGCACTCTCTCTAGAATGAAATGTTTCATATATGCAGACTAACTGCAAAAGTATTCCTAGCCATCTTCACCAGAACAAAATAGTGTTCCATACCAGTAACATCTCTTGAAAATAACCCAAACACTGCAGACTAAAATATCAATGATTCTGCTTCAGGAATTAATTTTGCTACCATTATTCAAATAAGATATTGAAACTTTGAATTTTTTCCCTTTTTTTTTCTTTTTAATAGATCTGATTATCTGTTCAGCATTTACTGTCTGTAGGGTGCTATCTATCAAAGAAAGGTGTATTACCGGAAATCGTAACTACAGATTAAGTAACATGTCTAAGAATTTGACTCATTGTCTTCGATCAAACTCAGATTGTCCACAGTGTAAGAACTCATATGTTTACAGAGCAGGTAAATTAGGGCCATAGCCATTAGTCTAACAGTAACAGACAGATCATTATTTATGCTAAAGAGTGCATTTTAAAAGCCTATTATATGCTTCTAGACTGGAAACATCTCGTTAGAATGTGATGTTTAGGGCTATTCTGGAATTTTAGTTTATAGCAGCCGAGATGTGAAATCAGTCAAGCCTGTGCTGCTATATAATAGGTTTTCACTATGAATATTAACAGACTGAACTGTGACAAAAAATAGTAACATATATTTTAAATCTGAACTCTGGTGAAATTTCTCAGTACAGCAAACATTCTTGAAGGCTGAAGCATGTGATAAAACCTGTAAAGCCAGTGCGGCCTGGACTCCCTTGCTTCCCAGCAGGAGAGCTGGAAGGTTACAGGAGTGCTTTCACTTCACTAGCCCCCTGAAATACCACCAGCATCCTGCTCCGCCTAAAAGCAGCAAATACAGTGCTTGGGACCCTTTTTTTCTAATCTTAAAAGGCAAAGGTTCATAGCATGTATTGCAGAGACTGGAGAAAAAAAATCTTTTGAATTGCCTGCCTCTCTAACAGCATTATATTCTCCCTTTAGACAGCAGGTCTTACAATTTAATTGTATCATCACAGAGATGAATGGGTCAGTTCACAACTCTCAGCTACAGACTTCAGAAAGACTACTGCTTTGAGACTAACACTCAGGCATGACTTTTTTCAGTCATGAGGGGCAAAATAAACATAGGATGCCAGAAGCTGAGACCCTCAGAATACATGTGGTGTGCTTATGCATTAGTAAAGCCTAAAATAAACCTCTTGAGGTTAAAGAAAGCATGTTAGCAGACATAGTAAAAAAAAAAAATATATATATGTAAAATTTTTTTTAAAAACTCTAACCCTCCTGCCCTCCAAAAAAATTTCTGAAATTTCCATGGGCTCAGTAAGCACTGGCAAAATAAATATCCAATCCACACTTGATGCTGGGGCCACAGATGGTTACAGCCAGGTCTCTGTTTTGACAGACTTGCAGATATCTAAAATTCTTGGATCCGTTTTTCCTCGATTGATGATTCTTTACCATAGAAATAACAAGTCTAAAATTCTCTAGATATTTTTCTGTCCTTCTTTAGCTGTGCTCTCAGACCATTGAAATTTTTGCACCTCCCTTTAATGCAACACAGCTTTCAGCTATAACATAACTATTGTGAAATATTTCCTATTGCTTTTATTTATTCCATAGTGTTAATACATCCACTCAAAAGATAAAAATTCAGTAGCACATGACATAGAACTTAAATCTTGAAGTTAGCACATGCAACTGGTAGGTCACATATATTGAACTGGAACTCCTAAGAATAACACTTGGAAAAGTCATTAATCATTAAGCATGTTCTGCACACAACAGAGTACGTGCTTGTCACATTCTGGAGAAAACCCTGGTCACCTCCATCAGCATGAGTATCATCTTTTCAACAACAGCAAAAATCTTCTACTCCATAAGGTGACCTCCCATTTCATCAGAAAAGACTAGGCTTTGCAGTCACTGGCGGGATTATGTTCCTAAAACATACCCATATGAGAATGATGACACCTTCAGAATGATTTTTTGGGACATGTTTCCCAGGTTTTTCTTGTATCTCCTCTATCAAAATTTGATTCCATGAATCAACACATATTCTGATAAATATTTGTAGATGCTCCTTTATAATTGTGTTCTTGAACTGAAGGGGTAAAGCATGAATGGAATATGAATACAGGAATCACAACAGGATTTCTTACAGTATTTACTAACCTGTGAAAGGTGCATATGAGTATTATGATCAGAGATACGTTATTCTAATTTGGAAAATATTCTTATAAGAAAATAAAACTAGCTGACCCAAAGCTGCTAGTGTCACCCAATATAATGTCAAATCGTCACTACAGGGAGACTGCTTTGCAAAAGGGTAAAATGAGGCCTCTAATCAGAAAGTCCTGAATTTTAAGTTGAGTATTTCCTTGCTATAGGAATCTACAGATAAAGAGAAAAATAGATAACTGCAGCATTCCATAAATTAGAGAATGTAATGAAGAGTGTGGCAAGGCAAAAATACTGACATGCCATAATTTTCATACTGTATGCTGCATGGAGCAAGTGTGCCCTGCAAGGTAAACAAAAAAATTTGGGTTTTTCATTTTACACTGCAGTCATCATTAAGCGAATTTATCTGCAGCTTTTTCTAACTGTACTTTCAGAAGAACATCAGACAAATGCCCCTCCAAAATGCTTGGCTGTAATAAAACTATAATAATGGTTTTATTTTGCAGCTAAGCTAAGGAAATCTAGAATGCAGACACACAGATCTAAATCAAATTTTTAAATACTTGTGTTTAGGATTCCTCTGGAAATTAACAATGAAAAATTAACTCTAAATTCCCAATATAGAGATTTCATGCCTTTATTAGTAATACTTTTGTTTTCTCTTCTGCCATGAATTTGTTTCCACCTATGTAAACAGATTCTAATAATACAACTGGGATTCCATTTAAACTTGTTAATTCTCCTTTAGGAAATAAAACCTGTAATACATGCAGGGATCAGTAATAGTTCCCATGATAATATATAAAACCCCCAAATTTTAATATTTGCCATAAATACTATTTTTGTAAGAAACACCTTTCCTCTATGCTTAAAATAGCACACAAGACAGCAATACACAAAATATTGTAAACATCTGTATATAGTGTTGACATGTAAAAAATTGGTAATATATTTGGTTTTATTATTTGTATGCTGGTTTATTTTCTACATTACAACATACTTGCATGCTGAAGCCTTTTATTAATGTACAAAGTCTATTGGATATATTTATAAGAGCAGTACTGCAGAAATAGGTATATATTAACCAGAAAACAGTGGTACACTCAGCTGAAAAATATACTGCAGTTCAGCTGAAAAACAAGTCAAATCCACATACACAAATATCTCACTTTTTTTACTCTTTCTTTATACTCCACTGAATCTACATGCTTAGCCATAAAGAAAGGCTTTTTTTTACCGGATGCCGTGTTTTTAACGAAGGAAGTCAATGTAAGGATTCTAATGTGTCTTTATCACCACTCTTCATTATGGCAGTGGCTCAAACACAAACACAAATTTTATCTTAAGAATTAGTTTCTCCATTTTTTTTTAACAGGGTGAAGTGTTTTCATGAGATACCTGGTCTGGGATTTTTGGGAGAGTGGTGTTTGTGTGCGCATGTGGTGTGTGTTTGCTTGTTTTTTTTTAAAAAAAGGCATTTCATAATTTAGAATTCAAAAGCTGTGACTGTTTCTTCAGGGTATCAGTACTTTAAGATCATCTAGGTATATGGATAGCTTCCGTGCCATACTTAATATTCAATTACCACAAACATCTATAAACTCTACTGGTGGAGGAAAAAAGGAATTAGAATCACCTGTATTTTACCAGACAGAGAATTGAAGAACAGGGGAAAAAAAAAAGCTTATCCAAGGTTATGCGGCAAGTCTGCTACAGTATACAAAGCAAACCAAATTATTTCAACACTGTCATAGGACCCACAGCACCATCC